>JAPMOB010240227.1:0-47655 GCA_029875015.1 Lepomis gibbosus | reverse complement strand
CCAGTCTTCAAGATTAAAGCCTCACCCTGACCTTAACTGGTGCTGTATTTATTAGTTAATGTTTTTTTTCCTCTCCCATCATGACTTGTGCATGTGCAGCCTGAGATGTCTGAGCGGGTGTGGAATTGGATGCAGTCCACTGTGTCACTGGGAGTATTTATGCAATCAGGAAGCGAGCAGGCAGAGGTGCGGTGGTGCCAGTGGCGTGTGAAATCTGCCGGCAGGATTGACACTTTGATGAGGGATACCTGTAAAATACATTCACGCCTCTGAGAAGGGAGGATTATTTTCTAGTGTTACATAAAACACTCAGCGACACTACTGAGGGATTCCATCCTCCCCCAATGGTATAAGAAGAGAAACACTGTCTGAAGTTGGGCTGAGGAAAAATGAAGAGAGAGGCCTCCACCACAACATTCAGATCATTTTGATGTCTGGGAAATGCACATTCAATTATAAAGGCAGTACTGCATGCAAAGCTGTTTGTTCAGTTCCCTGAGCAACAGCCAAACTGAGAACTTGTAATGGAAAGTCGTTCTCTTGAAACAGTGAGCATTTACATGCCAGGTGTTTGTGTTCTGCCTTCACAGGAGATTGGATGGAAATCTACATTATTTCTGCATTATGTGTCTCTGTGTCAGATCTTGTAGAGAGGAACAAAGAAAGATGGTGGAATCTGTAATGCAGCATATTGATCGTGTTAGATGGTGTCTCTGTATCGTTCTCCTGTAAGTGGTGTGGCGTGTTATGACCCTTAGCTTCTCTCTACAGGGGTATTAGTCACCATTAGCTGTTCTAAGGTCACCTTGCAATGAGTCGACCGTCCCTGTGGAGGTGACACTGTCAGAGTGTCACTTGGCATATGTAGAATTGTATCTTAACCTTGACCAAAGAAAATGTGTTTTCCAGTAGTTAAAGATTTCCAATGGGGCCCAAGGCTATAAAGCCTCAGGGGTTTTACTGTCCCACCCCCTCTGCTTATCCTGCTGCCTACCCTGTTAGCTATCAGTATAAATGCAGACCACCAGTCATGCATTAAGTGCATAATTATTCCATTTCCAAGATAAATCTGGTGTATAGTGTCATATCCATCATGTGCTGTCACCTCCTACATGGAGAGTAGGGCACTGAATGAAAGCCTTTTTGCTCATATGCACTTCTATATAGTCATCAATTTTGAGCAGTCTATTCATTGTTTGGTTTGACAGACGTGAGTTAATAATGAATGATCAAGCAATGCCCCTCAAACAAGAACAGCCAGTATAAGCATACACAGGCAGTGAGGAAGAGGAAGATGGGGAGGAGGAGGGGGTCATTCCACAACACAGACAGACTGGATAGCCAATGTTCTTCTGCATTACCCCGTATTTTTTCAAGGTTGCTGTTCTGGCAATGGGGACAATGTCAAAAATTTGTAGCGATCAATATTTGTGAGTATGTCTGATCAAGAGGAGGACCAATAAACAAGTGTTAACAAAGGGCCTAGGCCATACCAACGTGGGTTTACAGCTTGTATACACTGGGATATGATGTGAAAACAGTGGTTCAGTCTTCAGATGGTGCCCAAAGAGGAGCTCTTATCCTTG
Source organism: Lepomis gibbosus (assembly GCA_029875015.1). Lineage (NCBI taxonomy): Eukaryota > Metazoa > Chordata > Actinopteri > Centrarchiformes > Centrarchidae > Lepomis > Lepomis gibbosus. Next base: position 46,069 of record JAPMOB010240227.1, on the reverse strand, counting down.
TCCCCGCCTTGTTTCACAGTAAATAACATTGCTTGTCCACTTAGGATGGACACGAAAAAGAGATTTAGGCCCTGACCACAGGATGATGTTTATTTTTTTCCTTTTATTATGTGCTCTTCCGTTTAACATGGGATTAGGCATGTTACTGCTGATATGAAGCTAAAGTAAGGCTTCTGTGCTGATTGGAAGTAAAGCAGGTTATGTGATGTGCATAATAAGAATATTTAGGCAATATTGGGGTTATTTTGAAAGGCTTAGTCGAGGACAGCAATCCAAAAAACCATTGCTCTCACGCTAGTTTTCACTGGAGACTTTGGTCTGAAGACATGCTACAGCATGCCATAAATAATAGTAATAATAATAATAATAATAATAATAATAATAATAATAATAATAATAATAATAATAATAATAATAATCATATGTAGGTTTCACAACATTTGGTATTAAGATCATTTTTTTCCTTCCTTATTATTCTGCTGTGATTGACTGACAGCTGAAGGCATCACCACATGGCCGTATGTTATTTCATATATCTCTGGCACTCTTTGTCGGCTGATATTAGTCTTTCATAAGAGATGCATTAGAAATTTATCCAGCATTGATGAGGGGATGGAATTTATGTGCAATATATGGTGGGTATTAGTTTAGAATAATGTTGGCTACCATCTCACAATAGATAGTCCAAACTCCCCAAACTGAAATGCGAAGATATGTCATGTGTTACATGCTTGACTGCCCCTGTTGCATTAACAGTAATTGATTCTTTTCAATGATTTTAAAATTCTGAGGCCCCTGCCGGCATTGCATGTTTAAAAGGAGTGCAGGCATGTCACGCATGGCTCACTTCCACAGATACGCTGCTTTCTTGTAATTCAATCCAGCCTTTCTGCACCTAACCAAGGTGATTAATTCCCTAGGACACAAGGACTGCTGGACTTCCTCCCCAGTGACTAACACTATATCCATGTAATCTCATGCATAATGACACAAATTCACATAATCTCATTCTTTATCTGTCTTGGCTTTGAAAATGTGGATGTTACTGTTTTTTTTTCTTTTATGTGGTAAACTGACAGCAATACTGCCACAAAAAGGCAAGACACAATAATAACATATTTAGTCAACACTAAATAAGACTTTCTGACACATTTACTATATAACATATATTTTGCCAAATGGATCATTTCTGATATTACATGTATAAATGTGCAGTAAAAACAAAAGGGAGCTAAAATCCAAGCCAAAATGCAGTAACTACACTCATGGCCAGCCTTATTACTAAATCCACTTTCTGATGTTTCCCTAGCCTCCATCCGTTAATAAAACTATCAATTTTGAAAAAGTTACATCTCAGTAATTCATTGAGTTATTCCACATAACTAAAGGCAGTAGTTAAATATACTTATGATGGAGATGAAAAAGGTAACTATCTTAGCAAAGTACGTAAGTTATTGCTGTAAATACTCAAAACAAATGTATTTCCTAAATAAACAAGTTAAAATGAACAGGAAACCTGAAAGAACAGATTTTGTTGATAGAAGCCTTTGAAGAAGACTTTGCAAGGGAACTTTGAATTTGATTACTTCAGTTAAAATAAATAGCCTAAATAGACATTAAATGAAGGCATTTCAACATTTCTATGTGTTACACAAAACAGATACTGCTGAGGACTTCAAGTTGTGTTTCTGCATATTTATTTTTATACATTTCCATTGTTTTGTTCTTGCAGTATTGCTGATAAAAGTATCTCACCTATTGGTTCGATTCCAGCCCGCGGCTCTTTGCTGCATATCATCCCCTCTCTCTTTCCCATATTTCCCGTCTCTCTCTTCAGCTGCCCCCATACCGCCCAAACAAAAAGTATATCACCCACATCATACTGTATTTCAAAAAGCAGCCTATGAATTTTTGATAAACATATTGTAGACCAACTAGCGAAATAATGCACACACAATGCAAAAAAAAAAGGACGCATCAAATGCGCCACAGCTCTGTACACAGCCTTTATCTGTATTGTGCTGGTAAACAACAGAGAAGTTATTTTAGAAATGAAGCAATTAAGCAGATCCAAAATGAACACAACCCCCTTGTAAACCAGCACATGGCAATGTCATTTGCATGCCTTTGAATAACTAATCTCTGAGGGGAGTTCTTTCAGATGGAATTCTCAGTGCCATGCGCTCTTTGTTTTAAACACAGCAAACAAACAAACAAAAGCGTCCTGGGTCCAGAGTTACTTTAGCTGCCCCCCACTCCCCATCCTGCCTCTCTCTGTCTCTCTCTGTGGTCAGATGACCTACAGCTGTGTGACTGTGATTTTAAAGGCCATCACTCACCACCAGCAGGAAAAAAAGATGGGGTATGGGTACCCTCTTATTAGATTAACAGAGAGACTAGGGAAAAAGGGAAAATAACATCCCAACTTGAGTGTAGATTTTCTTTTCCTTTTTTTTTTTGGTCTTAATTAGAATCACCATCCATCATGGTCACAGTGTTTCTATTCATCCAGCTGATTGGGGACATGACAAATGATTGTGGGAATAAACGGAGTGTCAGTAAGGCGAGGGAGATGGATGTTCTCTCAGCAGGGAGGAGCGGGAGAAGTACAGTTAGCACTGGCAAGTGGCCAGAGCTTCTGGGCTCCATGTCTCTCCACACATCACCCCAGGGGCCATAGGCAAGAGCACTTTCCCACTTCTGGACCCCCCATCACCCTCCCTTCTCCCATTTATTAGTACATTCACATCATGTCACACCGATACACCTTCAATCCTCCACCACCTGCCCCAAATGTCCTACATCACCTCCAGGATCTGAAGTATCTAGATGTCAGTCAGAAGAAAATGTGAATTGCTGTGGTTTTCTTAAGCGATTTCTTCTTACTACTTCAACGGTGAGATGGTGTGATGTAGCACAAATGTACAATGAATGTTAAGAGTTGTACTAGTTGTTGTTTGGATGTAATTATAAAATAGAAACACTGAACATTAGCCAGGCCTTATAGTGAATAGATTGAACATAGTTTAGCACAATGCTGTGTTTTATTCTGCCCCACTGTGCTCTCGGCAGGAGCTGGAGGGCCACTGTGCCCATTGATGTGTAAAGCAGAGCGAGCGGTGCAAAGGGTTGCTGAGTTCAGACTGAATTAGACACCATTAGAAAGTGTTTGACTGACATACTGTAAGCCCCTTCTTCTTCAGACATTATTAGCAAACTCACTTTGATCCTATTATACAGCAGACAATTGTTATTCTAGAAATGAAGGAAAAATAATAATGTTATAAAGATTAATGCACCCCTACACCTCATTCTTCCATCCGCCCACTTTTGCATAGACCCAGCTCTCATATAAATTTGAATTGGTTTTTCAATTATTAGAGTGCCTCAGCTCTCTCTGGCTAAACAAAGAATTTCCATCGGATCCATTGAGATGAAGTTAGATTATGCATTACTGCAATATCCAATTTAATAACTCCGATTTTCCTTTATTGTTTTTTCTGTTTGCATTGTATTCCTTTAAACGACTTAACCAGGCTGGATGGCAGGCTGGCATAGACACTGGTTCTGCAGCTTCGACTGACAAAGACATACACAGGGCTCACATCAATGACTGAGAGCATGAATAAATACAGACCCTCTTCAGTGAGGATGACAAAAAGTTGAATTCATGACTTAGTGGAGCAGAATAAATGTGATTAAATTAATTACAGAGTAAATCAATATGTGTGTCAGCTCAAATTGCTTAAAAAAAACAATGATCATTGTCAGTTTGCCATTTTAACTTCTATTAATCATATTTTAATCACATTTCATCTTAGTGCTTGCACTTATTGTTCTGTAACTCCATTACCCTTACTGTACAGTTTGACATCGCAAATAGCTTATCTACAGAATATATCTATATATTTGGTAATATATGCGTGGTGTGTACGCTTGTTTTTTAAATGACAAGTGGGCACTCTTTGCACAAGATGATCTCACAGCTCCACTTTTCTAAAAGTGAGCACGTCATTGGTGTCATTTCAAATTTGAAGAATTATAGTGATTGAGCTGCATAAACAACCTGCAAAGGAAGTCAGATTCACTGTCACATCCAGACACTTTAGTTTGAAAACAAAGAGAGTGGAAAAAGGGATTGTGATCGCAGCACCGTGGCATATTGGAACAAAAGCCCAACCTGAATGATTTATCTTTTTCCCCTCTTTGAAGCGAGAAATGCTGTCTCCCCACTGCCTCTGTTTGAGCTGCGCTGGTGGAGTACCTGGGGAGGGCAGCACCATGCAAGACAGTAGGCTGTGAAGCTCTTGTCCCCATATTTAGTCTATGCAGAGAGACAGTGCATACAAAAGGGAAAGGGAGTACAGCGGTTCTGGCCTAAGGCTACAATGTGTAGGGCTCCCTGAGCTTGAACAAAGTGCGTGAGACATTTTCGAAACACAGATGCATTTTGTTACAGAAGAAAAGAATAGATGAGAAGTAATGGCAACTCATGAAAATTAAAAAAGGAGAGCTCTGATGCATACCATGTTTCAGCAAGATCCCCGGGTGATTACATCCTATTGAAATATCCAACACTATGCTTGCTATTGCTTGCCAGTATTAAAGCCGAGAGGCAGTGTTAAATAAGGCCATTTGATACAAATCTGTCACTTGACACCCCCTCTGGTACTTTACAATGCATGATGTAAGTGAAGAGCTCTTGAGCTCTTAGGTGCCACCCTTGTAAGCTTGGTTGTATGCAGGTCTAAAGTTTTTATTTTATTAACATTTTTTGGGATGGGATTTTTCTTATTTATAGCAGAAATACAATATTCTGAAGACATCTGTTATGTAATTAATTTCACATAAATCTTAAGCTCCTCTATGCTTGAAATGAGGCTTCATTCAAGCTGAATTAATGAAACATGATTGTAAGTCCCTCACGTGGAAGAGGCTGTCATACAATATTGAGTTGGTTATAATCACTGTGTAATCTCACTGTCTGCCAGGGGAGGGCGGCGCGAAAGCCCTCCGTAAAACAATGTCTTGAGGAGATCAGAAGCGCGTATCTGGCAGGATAAAAAGGCAGGGAGTCTGCAGTGAGGGATGAAAAATGACTCATTGGTCGTCTGTAGAGAAAAACTCCAGATTTATGCTGTGTACCCAACCGCTGTGATATGTGCTAATTGTCGAGATCAGAGTGCTGTATGTTTGCTTGAACTTAGGTAATTGTGCGTGTGAGTGCCTGGCAGTGCACAGAGAGACACTCTGAGGCCTTCATATGTGAAACAGAGTCGAGGACGCCCACTGCCATGACTGACAGCATCGCTGACTCTCAAGCTAGCAGGTGAAAGACCCATGGGTGCAAGCTACAAACGGGACTCACCATGAGAGAAAGCTGTGGTAGGTTGCTGCCATGAATAATAAAATGTAGAAGCAAAAACAGAAAGGTGTGTGTGTGTTCACATCTTCATCACTCATTTTTTTGAGCTTTAACAGTGTTATTGGGCTTGTGCTGTGTTTTATCTGGCGAGCACAGACTGCTGGGGCTGAATGCCTCACGCTGAAGGTCTCAGGTGTTTTGATGTGTTTAGTCAGTGGCGTGGACAGCAACAGACATAGCACTTTATCAGACAGACAGCCCATGTTGCCAGGGTTCACCAGTCATGGCACAAAGGATGACTGGGTTCACACTAGGCCATTCTTGTCACATCGTGTAGCGCTTGTCACACCTCTGCTACAGTGTCATTGCATTATTTGGCAAGGCTTGTTACACACCTGCCCTGCGACGGACGAGTCTCAAAAATAGAGTCATTTTGTAAATCGTTTAGCAGTGCCAAAACTGCACATGGCATTCAATCTGTGTTAATACCCAGTGATGCATTATGTACTTCATCAGCTACATCAGTCAAGGGGACATTGGGCTTTATATGCCATCTCCATCCACCACTGCTGATCCCAACCAGTCTAATTATTTTTTTATGGAAAGCAACACAAGAGGAGCGAGTGACACAAAAACACAGTTGAAATTGGGATAGACCTCATCATTGTTTGGCTGCGCCCACGACTTAATTAAAATTCGCAAGGAGCCTGGCTCCTTTGTTCCCTCTGTATTGCAGCATTGTTCATCAGAAGTGAGCAGGAGTACAAATAATCGAGTGCAAACACTTCCTCCGGTGAAGCTAGCCCTTTCTCTAGAGGTTTACCCTACTTTACTTTTCAAACTGACAGAAATGGGTTGTCTCAAATCTGCCACGGCATCACTTCATTAAAGAAGTAGCCTGCTTTAAAACAAACAAACAATACACCCACCCACCCCAATCCCACACCCCCCTGAGCAGGCACACATGCACACTTACCACCCAGCCCATCCAAAATGTGTCACATCCCCAGCAATCTGTAATTTTGGACTCAAGGGGTTAATTGCCTGCCATGGCATCAAAGGAGAGTTTTGATGTGCTTTTTGAGGGCTGTCTTTAGCCAAGTTCGGGAGTAGAAATGAGAGAGGAGTGAAAAGAGGGAGGGGTGTGGTGAGAGCAGACGGAGAGGAGGGCACATGAGATTTCACTCGCGGCATAGCAGCGCAGGCGTCTCCTCAGGTAATCCTGCCTCTCAAAGGCATTATTGAATTTTCTTGTTTTTCTTCTTCTCTTTGTCAAGGCAGGGAGGAGAGAGTGTGTGCAGAGGGAGAATCAGGGAGGGGGGGTTAAACAGAGCGAGCCTGACTTCTGAAGGGTCTGCAGTGGGTGCTTGATTCTCATTCACCTCTGCAGATCCACGTCAAAACACAGCCAGACCTTTTAAGGCGCCTGGCTTTGAAGTGAGAGGAGAGCCTCAAATCCGAGCTCTCCGCCACATATGCCCAGTCTGAAAAATTAGCAGCCATGTGCGTCTCCCTGCCCCTTTGAAGTTCCACGGACTGCTCTTCTTTCCATGTTCTAACAGAGAAATCAGAAGGTATGCAGCCTGACTCCCAGATTAAGGATAGCGATCGTGGTGGATGGTAGCACACGCAAAGTGCCTCGTCTCTGGCTTTTGTTCAGTCAGACCATGAAAACCTCTACCTTGTTAACACTGTTTACCTAACTCTTCAGAAAAGCTCTGCAGAGTTGAAACAACTAGTAAAACAGTCAGTTGTGACAAAACCCCTCTGTGATCTGCCTGACATGGATCTAAAGAGGTGTGTGTGAATCAAACCAGCAGCTGCACTCATCTGACACGTTAACCGATTTTCTTTTCTATACCAATAAAGCCAGCAGAGAACTTCTCCTACACGACGGCCAGAACTTGTTGTTCATGAACAGCAAATAAGACTTAGTTATGACTAACCTGCCCGATATAGTTACTTCAAAATAATCAAATGTGCAACACAAGGGCAGCATTAAAGGGCAGAGAATTTTCCCTGAGGGACACTAATGAATTAAAGAGCAAGGGTGTAAAAGGATTGGAAAGAGCAATAGCAATGTTTCTAGATGTTGCTCCATCACTTGGACTAACCTACTTTGTAAAAAAACAATTCTGAAAATAATTTGCTTTCTCTTGACACAATGCAGTCTGCCTCAAATTGCAGGGGACTTTGGGAGACCCGTCAAGAAAGGAGTATTAACCACACAATGTGCTGAAGCTGCTTATCCCATTGTAATCTGACCTGACTGGAAGGGTTTGATTAAAAGCGAAGGGGGCCACACGACTCCTAATCCCTGCTGAGCAACGCTCCATGACCCCATCTAACCTCCTCAAATGCCATACGGCCCCCTCCTGTCAAGACGGCTCAATGCACAGTACCAGACGGTGGAGTGTGTAGTGCAGGAGTTTAGGGCCACTAATCCCCAAGCTTGTCTTGTCCCCTTCTCGCCTTATCCTCATCAATGAGACTTTCTCTCCTCACAAGAAGATGTGGGAGATGACTGCTATTTTGGTGCTGGAAAGTGAAATAGCCCTGAGGGGCTGTGTAAACATTGTGGCTTAGCGCTAACAGTCATAAGAGAGGCTTCCAGACTAGACTCCATACTTCTAAGGCAAGCAAATCCGCATCTTGTTATGAGGGAATCGGCTGTGCTAAAGCCTTGCTTAGTGACACATCTTGTTGTCAGAGGGTTTGTCTAAACAGGTATCACAGCTGTAAGCTGTCGTATCACTGCACATCATCGACATCCTCTGAACTTACTGTCATCACATCATCCACCCAGTTCATGAGGAAGCATCAGTATCAGGGGTTTCAGTGAGAAACATCATTTTAGTGTCAGTAACACAGGAATAACATCTGGATGTGAGTACACCTGTGTGTGTTCAAACAAACGTGCATTTAGGCAAACCCCCATCCTCAAGAGCATCTTTAAGGTGTCTCCTTTGCAGCGAGTGTCGGAAGTCATTTCTAAAGCCGCTCAACTCCCTTCCGTTTGGTGTCTGACTACAATGAGAGAAATTGTCAGGTAGAGATGTGTGTTTGTGTGTGTGTGTGTGTGTGAGTGAGAGGGTGGGAGAGATGAGGGGAAGGGATCAGCTTGCTGTCAGTGTCAGCCTCAGATGGTTTCCTGTTAGTGAGCTTAGAAAAAGTGTATGTTTGCGTGTCAGTATATGGTATTTTTTTACATGGTAGGTACATGTTTTTGGACATAGTATTGCGGTGCTGGCTGTCTGTGGGCGGCCTGCCGCGTGGCTCTGATCAGATTTTATTGAGTCCAGAGAGGAGGCTGTTGCAAAGCGGCTGGGTGGGTCTGGTTCAGGTGTCAGTAAGAGAAGGGAAGAAAGATTAATGACCTTTCAGAAATAAAGGACTTCCTCCAGTTAGCCTGCCTCTCTGCCTATCAGGAAGGAGTCTGCTAACTGACCGGGGATTGCGTGGGACAGGTAGGGTGATTTTTTAAAGGCCTCTCTGCTGATTGGTTTAGTGTGTCCTGTGGAGGGGTCACTGAGTGATGGAGTGGTGAGGAGACAGCGGACTGCCTTTGGTTGGCCTCTTGGAACAGCTCCCTCATTCATAGCCCTGTCTCTAGCAAGTCTCAAAAGGCAAGCTGCAGATGAAAAGGTCCTAATAGGTTGTCAGTGGTTCTCAAAACTCTATCTAATGAGCATATGAAAAGAAGAGTTTGAACTGAACAAAACCACCAGTTCTTGTTCCGCTACTTTTTTGAAAAGTGCCTTGCTGAATAATTTGTGCACCAAGCGAAAGCATGTTGACACACGAGACATAATTCATGTCTTCACAACATTAAGTAAATACTTTAAACCAAAGATTGATTTCATATGTCTAACAAGTATCTCTAATTGTCTTATAATTACCATACCATGTTAGGACAGATCAAGGGCAAGAGAGAAATACTAAGGAAGTTTATTTGCCTGTGTTTTTGCTGTGACACTTCAGGTATTATTCAGGTCTATGGTACCAAATATCATTGTGAAGACTGCACAAAAAGGGGTATTAACTAGTTCCACTCAAAACATAATGTGTTTTGACTGGTGAGTGCTTTAGGGGTGTTAATTCAGGTCTTTAGAGTGTCCACTTTAATCTGAATTTAACTACAATCTGCATGTATTTGTATTGCCTGGATCATTTTCTCCTGCATATCACTATCAACAGAGATTGCCCATTGCAGGCAGGTACAACTTGCAGGTTTCCTAGATTTGGGAGTGCAAATAAATGTAATAAATAATGCAATTTAAGACTAAATTAATATGTTTTATGTGCCTCTGGGGTCCGTAAGGAGGCTAAAAAAATCTGTGAGCGTTGCCAAATTTGCGAAGCACTTCTAATGAAATGCATATTCAGGGTGTTTAAGGTAGATTTAATTAGGGAAAACCACTCAGGGAGAGTTTTGTTTTTATCAGTAGTGACGGCAGGCAGAGACAGAGGCCTTTGGCGGGAATATGTAAGAGTCTCCTGTATTGTAGTACTCAGAAGCTCCAGGCATCTCACCTTACACGTTCACACTGGATCAAGCACTGAGTCTTTTGTGCTCTTCAATCCAAGAACTATTAGCCAGTCCCTACCAAGGCTATTTTGTGTTATGTCAGAACAGGCTATTTTCCTCTCCCTGATGGGCTCAGACACTTTTTTTGTGGGCTGTCGTCACCATAGTTATAGACCTTTATTGCATAAACATGTTGACAAATGGTCCTTTGTAAACTTTGTTGCTGGGGACATTTATTCAGTAACAAAGCAGTTACTTGAGCTGGCTCCCTAGGCTGGCTTTCCATTCAGGCTAGTGATCAGTTGTCTGCACGCCAGTGGCCCTTGGGCTGCTAGCCCACCCATGACGGGGAGCTCCATGAAGGAACTTATTTATAATTGCAACTGAGGAAAGGTTCCTAAAAGCATTTTTCGCGTTAATGAAGTTTACTGGCACTGGTAGGCTGGTGTGTAGCCAAAAGGTTTTAGTATTCTTTAGTAATGTGTTAATATGATTTGTCTTGGCAACATGTAAAAAAAGTGAAATTGGCACTGAGAGTAGCCATGAGCTGGAATCCCAATGCCAAATTTGTCATCCATGTTTTTACTTTGAGGTGAGGTTGGAGGGAAAAAAATGTAATTAAGGCCATTGTTGCGGTTCTCTGTGGGGGAGCATTTGCTTTGGCTAAGCCTTGTAATTATGAACGATATCCTCTTTGGCCTGCTTTACTTTCTGTCCCTGCTGCAAAAATTGGATTTGTTCCACACACCCATGCAAGACGCAAGATAATCTTTGACCTGAATTGTCGTCACCTGCATTCGCTGCTTAGAGCAATGCTTTCCCCAGTCATTGAGCCCATTCACTTAAAAGCTTGCCATCTCATAAGCGACCGTGCTAACACGATGATCACAAAAAAATGACCGCCCTGCCTGCAGAAAGGCTGAGTGATCCCATCAGCGTTGGATTACCTGGCTGCCCCCCTGCTCACTGTACCTGTTGAGAAAGACATTAGTGCAGCGGTATGCTAAGGCTGGAGGGTGGGATGACCCCTGAGGGTTTGGTTGACGGTGTGAAGGCTCCTCCAGGCCTGAGTGCTCTCTCTCTCACTGGTGTCTCGCCTGACCTGGCCAGTTAGGCCCAGCACAGACCAGGCTTTCATTCCAGCCAGCCCTGCGGCTTCAGCTGCTAATAAAGCTACCATTTGATCCCCTTGAATTTCTAAATCGTTCTCCTTTTGATTCCCTCTTAACATGGTCTACGTTTTTCCACTTTGTTCTGAATGGAGGGTCAGGTTTCCACTCTCAGTGATGGAGTGTTTGGTCAACTGTGTGTAGCTTCTTGTATGTGTTTAGTAGCCAGTCGACGAGAATTATGGCTCATTGATGAGATTATATAAAGCCAGGTATTGGCTGTGAAGATATCACATGACTGAGATTCTTATGTGTATTTGATCATGAATTCAAGTGCTTTGTTAGGGCTGTATGTTGGTATGAGACAAAGGAAAACAGAGGTAAAAGAATGGATGGGTAACCTGTAAGTCATCAGCAATAAAATAAATATTTGAAAAATATTTCTGTATCTGTGAGAAGGCTGTCAAATGTATGTTTGATCAGTTATCTACATTACTTTTGATTTCTAGTGTGTGATCAATTGAAAGATTATTAAAACCTTGTTCAAATGAGAGTGATGATTTGATCATTATTACTATTCCAGAGGAACAACTACAAACACAAGAGCAATAGCATATAATTTCGATTTAAGTGCAATAAATAAGAAATAGCTCATAGCACACATACTTATGGATGGAGGAGTATGCTCACTTGAAATTTACAGTAGGGTTAGCAGCAAAATGATATGAATAGACCTGTGGACTTCAGAGGCCCAGACAATTATAGGGTTGTTTTAAAAGCCTGATTATTCTCTTGTGTAATGAGGAAAGTACACCCATAAATTTGCACAGCTGCCTCAAGGCAGAGCCCAGTGTGTCAGGACTGCATGGTGTTTTCTCTTTAACACCCGTCTTTAACTGCTGAAGATGGTGTTTAAGGAAATTACACCCCAGGTAGCAGGCATTCCCAGGCTTTGTTAATTGAATGCCCTTTTCATCATCACTGTGGTCCAACGGGTTCCTACTGTGTGCTTTGTTTTCATAATAATTGCTTTAAATACACAAATTAAAACTCAATTATTGTATGAGCTGTCTGTAATCAGAAAGGCTGATAAAACAGTGTCTGACCCCTGTTTTATCCTCTGCTTTGAAATATAGCTTTTACCCTCAGGTGGAAGACTCAGATTCTTAAGTGTAAGTTAAATTGTTAGAAGTGTTCAGTCATACCTTTGGCAGTTAAATGACTCAGTGCTACAGAAGTTGTGCACAAAGGAGACCGTTCACAACTCACAGTCAATGCTTGTCGATGTTTTTTTAAAACATGACAACGGTTGTTCCCTAATCATGTGGTTATTATTGTAACGCCTAATAACAAAGCACCAATAATAACCTTAATGAAGTAATAATTTCAAATTACAATTCAATTACAATTCAACCCAAATTACATTGTTTTAGGAATGTTGGAGGAATAGGAATGTTGTAGTTCTATGGTTAAAAAAAGCAGTTACAAAAGAAACAGCTGTCTGTTGGCATGGCAAAGTACAGAATATATTCCAAATACATTGTACATTTAGAGTGATATTGAGTTTTTCAAGTGAGCATTTTTTAGGTGGCTAAAATACATTTTGTAGCTTATCTACAGCAGTACATTGCTTAGCTTCTGTTCCGGTACATCTGTCTTTCTCAAAACTGGACAACTACTTTATCCCTTTAACAAAGCACTTATTTTTACCTAAACCATGATCATTACAAAATTCAAAAAAATTACAAAAGTCATTTTTGTGCCTTCACTTTACCAAACCTTAACCATAGTGTTGTCACATCATAAAACAGAGTCATTCACAGCAATTTGTAACATTTTTGGGAGGCACAGGCAAATGTTGTTGTCCTGTATGAAATAATTTGGGGGATTTGTTGCTTGTATTGTATCGTGTCATGTTGTCACAATGTATTGTATCACATTGTGTTGAGTAGTATCGCATTATATATTGTATTGTGTTGTATTGGTTTATATCGCGCAAAACCAAATTGTCTCATGATGTATTGCATGTGTTGTATCACATTGATGGGCATTGTGTTGCATTGTGTGAAAGGCTATAATATACAGTATCATCTTGTTTTTATGATATTGTTTTGTGTTACTGTATATTATATTCTATGGAATTAAGGAAGGATCAGGGGGTTGGAAGTGCAGCTATTATGAAAACACAATAAAAATGATTTTACATCATAGAAAAGCAGTTTATCATCCACTATAAATTACCACAAGGATATTTAGATAAAGTTTAAATGTGCCAGTTACATCAAATACTTGTAATGTATGTCAGTTGTCTGATGTTTGAAAAAGTTAAATTAGTGGCCTCCCTCTGGAATGTTTGTATGATCGTCCTCTCTTTTACATTTTCTTTTGCATTCTCTGCAGCTTTCACATTGCAGTCCAAATGTCAGTGGAGCATTAACTCGGGCCCTGCTCAGTCAGATCACAGAGAAAGTATTTCCTGACATGTGTTGGTGCCCTGGCCTGTACCCGTGCCCGGCTCTGTGTGTGTGCCCATGGCACTCAGCAGAACAGGGGGAAATGAAAGAGCTCTTATACTGGTGCCAGTCACAGATGCCCAGGATCACCATCCGCCCACGTCACCGCCTGCTCTGTCTGCATTCCCCTCTGACACTGTCCGGACGGGGCCCTGCACAGACCTGCAGGTGGCCCCATTAGCAGAGAAAGTATGTCAATGGATCTGCCCAGGGAGTGTGAATGGAGCAGGCTGTTTCTGAATTCTGGTTCCTCGGGAACAAAATAGATAGGAAGCAGGACTACACAGTTACTTGCAAAAACATGGTAAAACTGAGTGCTGCAGTTATTTTAGCTAAATAGTATTCCCTTATTGAGGAATGTCAAAAATCAGGGTATGTTGTATTTTATATGCTTTATTCTATTCAGTCTGAGCATTTTGTAGTTTTTACGCATGACAAAGGAAAACGCAAGGCAAGCAATATTCACACATAAATAACTGCAGCACTGATCAAGTACAATATTACCATAAAAGTTTTTGGTCATATACATGGGACCCTGGGTATGAGGAAGGAGAGAGGAGGGCCTGTGGGAGGGGAGCTACTGTGTTTGTGTCCAACCTAGCCAGATCCAGGCCCAGCCTCACAGCTATCTGTTCCACAAGCTGAGATCAAAGTGCCGGTGCTGGCAAATCCGCCCGGGCTCCGGCACAGCCTTGCTCCAGCAGCTGCTGAGCAGGAACAGCCCCAGCATGCCTTGTTGAGGCTGGGGAAAGGAACTGAAAGATTCATGGGCTGGATGTGTCATTAACTCACTGAATGATTGATGTCCCACATGACTTATAATGTCACAACTCAAAAGGAGACAAGATAAAGGCAAATATTTTCAAACACATAATCTTCTTGCTCGTTTTCACTCTGCCAGACACAGAGCACAAGCGAGCTTTCTGACTCTCTTTCTTTTACAAGTTCTTCAACTCTTGTCTTGTGACCTCTCCAGGACTTGTTTGGCACTTGGGAAGAGAGACAGCCATGAAATCATTGATAAGATTTTCGGATCCTGGAGTGGCTCTCTGGGTGTCCTGGCAGCTACTGTGGTCTAATGCTGCCTTTCTGACACTTTGAGTTTTTTTCTTTAGTTATATAATCATACTAATATTTGAAATAGATTTCTGAATTCAGGATCATGGGTGGTCTGCAGCCTCTTAAATCAGGGAGCTACAGTTATGCCTTTTGAATATGTTGCACCTTTATTGTGCAGTATTTGATGCCAGAATCACGAAGTGCTTTGTAAGTGATTTATAAGTAATATTATTAAAGACATTGTACCTTTTGAAATGAAAAATGATTAAATTTAAAGTGTGTGACTATTGTCAAAAAATACTGACAATCGGAATCTTCAGTCTAAAAGCATCATCTAATCGCCTTTCAAAAACCACATTGGTCAAAAACTGTTTGTTCCACTTCATGCTGTTGGCTGGTACATTTTGTCCATTTGATCTAATTCATTTCCCTTTTCAATAAAGGGCCTCCCGAGGCAAGGTGGTGCACAGAGACAGACATGTGAGCCTTTGGCCGTCTGTGTGTGCCTGCTCATTAATTAGGCCAGGGAATTCCACCGGCCCACGTTCGGAGGGGGAGCAAAGGTACCAGATGGACTCTGGGAGGGGTGTTAAGAGAAGAAAAACAAAATGGACAGAAAAACGGAGAGATAAACAGGCCTGTAAAGGAGACAAACACACACACACACACACACACACACACAAACAATTACGACAATGTCAAAATTGTCTTGAAAGATCAGCCAATCCCAACCATACATCCCCCACTCACCCCTGCCCTGCACTAGTGCTGTAGCATTCTGACTGTATGACCTAATAAGAATCTGAATTAAATGCTGTAAAATGTTATCAAACTGCTATCAAACTGAATTTGTGTTCTCCTTTGGAAAAAAAACTGCATAATCTGCCATAAAGCCAGCTAGGCTGTGTTTGACCCATAAATACCCTGTTTGCATTTTGCCACAGTAAATCCTCCACCCTCTCCTAGTAAATGCCAAGTCAAAGAAGCTTAAGAAAAGAGAGAGCAATGAATTTGTCGCTCATGAATACAGTTAATGTTGTTTTTTTCACATTTCATATGTTACTTGATTTGATTTTCTGTTATTGTTATTTCAGCTCTTAATCTTCTGGGATTGAAACTCTCCTGGGCCAGTGTATCTTTGCCAGGCTGATAGACAGTGACATTACCACCAGACTCGACTCTTCAAGCAAACACTATGTGTATTATTACGCTGTGTGTGATTTTAACCAGAATGGTTGTTTTTGACAACCTATCAATCTGCCACAAGTAACAGAAATCTGTAAGGATAATATTTTGAAATAACAGCACCCTGTCAGTGATTGGCTGAATTTTAATATGTGCCTTATCCAAAATACAAAAAGTCCTCCTGTACTTGTTTTGCTCACTCTGATATTCTTCCCCATTTCCCATTGTATTTCAGAACTGTAGGGGAACAATAATGCTGAGGAAAAAAGGGAGATACAGTTCAATAATTTTGAATAAATTAAAAAAACTATTTCAATTTCTATTTTGGTAGAGGGAAAGTGATAAAGAAGGATAGATCGATCAGTTGATGAATTATGAACACGAGGGGAAATGTGCAGGATTGAAAGATTCAGATAAAAAATGGAGAAACTGAAGATGACAGAGTGAGAGTGAATGGGCCAAGAGATTGACAGAGTCGGGAGGAGGGAAATACTGCAGATAGATGAGAGTAAGTGAGAGCACGGAGAAAAGTTGTGATAGATAGATAAAAAGGGAGAGGGAGAGAGGGGAAGAGCTTCTTGATTGCCGGTCTCAGGCAGTTTGACTGGTCGGTGACAGCATGCTCCTGCTCCGACCATACGGCCTGTCTCCTTAGCTAACAGCCCAGCTGCACAGGGAATGTCCCCGGGCCTGACATTTTGACACGGGCGCCACGTTGACAAATAGCTGGAGTTTTCACCTCCTGCTACACTGTCTGCTTCCTGCTAAACCAGCCCTCACTGACTGTATGAAGTGAGGGGGCGGGAGGGCTGACAGATCTGCTGTCAGGCTGGGGTCTGCTGATCGAGGTCTCTGTGGGTGGCAGACTCCTTCAAAGAGCGAGGGGTGGGGCTGGGTGGCGCTAGCCATTGACAGAACATTTGAGCCATTTTTTGGGCTCTTTGCACAATGGTGACTGTAGTTATCTCACACCCTGCGTCACTCCAACTCGAACCCACACACCCCCTAACCCCATCCCTAGTAAACTACCAGCTGAGAAGGCTTGTCAGTTTGGTGTTGGCGAGGCAGTGGTGTAATCACAGCACAGCGTGGCATTATAGAGTGCACGCCCACCTCTCAGATGAGGTATGGTCAAGAGATGGAGGTGTATGTGAAAGGTGTTTATATGTGAAAGGGTGTGAGCTCCAACGTGGAACATTTCAATCCATTTTTTTTACCTTAACTATGGACACACCACAAATATCAATATGAATTTGCTTCAAATACCTGCACCCTTGAGAAAGGAATGTCGTCCTCACTGAGACAAAGAATTATTTTTATTATCGAGACATCGTTCACTCCCAGTTACCAAAGAAAAAAGGAACTAAGCCAACACTTGTAATTATCACCAGTCAGTTCGGTTCACTTTTGTTTTCAAAACATATACTAATCCCTACTTGACAAAAGATAGGAAATGAATGATATTTGTATTGAATCTGTGTCTCATTTTTTCCTGAGGTGTCTACATCTTCCTGAATGTGCATTGTCCTCTACGGAGAGCTCTGACTACAAAATGTCTTTCACACAGTCTTGAATGGGAAACACGCAGGTGTGTGTGCACGCTCCTGCCATGTATCTGCGAGGGATCGTCTGTATGGGTCGGCCAGGGTGAGTGTGTTGTTCCTTGGTACTGGTGGAGCTTTAAGTGCTGGTGGTTGGCTGTTATTATGGGGCTGTATTGATTAATCCCCTTGCCTGTATAACCTCCAGCTCACTTTGAGGTGTCCCCAGTGTGCCTGTGCCTGTGCAGAGCACACGCTGTGATTAATGCCCATCTCCTGAGTCTACCCGCTACAGAGCACAGTGTCAGGCCAGATTTGTCAGCTCACAACTATAGATTAGTGGACGTCTCCTCCTCAACTTTGGAGCCACCAGTGCCCTGTAGTGTAAATCTGTCCCCTCTCTCCCCGTTCACTCGGCACCCGTCCCTTGGGTGAGAAGATGGCAGATGCATTAAACAATTCACTTAATAGATAAGCTACAACACACTTGACTTTCTTTTCTCAAACCCTCCCCTGTTTCCCCCACGTCCTTCCTCCCTCTCTTCCCTCGTATCTCCCGCTGCCGAAATGGAATTGGATCAAAGAAGGAAAGAAGGGGGTTGGGGTGGAGAGAGGGGTCCTCATTGGGTTTTGTTGAAATATTTATAGGTCAGGGTTGACTGGTTAAATTGAATATCTATGCTGATCTCACTTGCCTGTTTAACTTGCGCCTAGGCAAATATGTTTCCTAGGTGATAACCTTTTATGTACCAGGCTGACTTCATTGAAATGCATAGAGATAAAAATGTGTCACACTTCACAGCCAAGCTAGGCAGCCACTGATGCTCGATTATTCAAATGATAATTGACCCCCACCTGTAGCTTTGCTTATATGCAGTAGTCAATCACTCCATCCGCAGTTAAGATATGGAGAAAATAGGTTCTGTAATTTACATTACAAACCACTGGTGAATGTCAAATACCCCAGGCGAGCCATTTGTGTGGAGAAGAATGGGAAAAATATATGGCCAATTATGATTTCCAATCTTTTTAATAATTTAAATGCTGTTGATATGTGAATTACTGGCAGCATAGCTCTCAGTCCTGTGCCCTGTTTATTTCCTAGCAGTGTTATTTTCTCTCTAACAAATGACTTGATGTTAATCTTCATATATAATTTTCATTTGTCTGATATAATGGCTTCTAGTGGCTTGCTGTCAAAGGCTGATAAATTGACAAGCAGTATCATAGCACTAGAATCAACAATGCAGAAATATTTGTTGGCCAAGTCAGGGGCTTTTTTCAAACATATGGCACTCTAGGTAATGAATGAATGCATATTCATGTATGCACAAACACACATACGCACGTATGTGAATACATTTAATCATCTGATACTTGCAGTGCATGCTTTGATTCTCATTGTACAGAATCGCATACCTGTTCAGGGTATTTTCTCCAAACCACCAATGGCTTGTCAGTCTCTTCTCAGCATTACAGTACTCTCTGCACTACTGTCTGATCTTTGTGCGCATGAGCGGTGCGTTTTTAATGTTGTCAGTTTCATCTAAGAAAGCACATGCTACGGATACACTTTGCATACATTTCCAAATGGAAGGCGTGAAAGCATGCTCGGCAACTGTGCCTGTTTGTTTTAAGTCAGCCAAAGCTCTATAATTAGCAGTGTTTAATTATGGAAATGGCTGCCGAGGAGAATTTCAAACACACTTCTTCCCTGGATCATTAGTCACAGGGGCAAAAAAATGAAATGCTTTCAGCAATGAAGGGTTCATATTTCAAGCTTATAGCTGCTAAAAGGGTGTACTCAGAAAATCAATTTTATGAAAGTCCGTTCAGCACTAAAGGGAGTTCTATGCAACTAAGCAATTTTGAAATAATGTTGGTGGGGGCCTGATTCATGGATGGTAACAGGACTTTGCTCCTCTTGCTTAGGACATTATCCTCTAAGCCCAGGTCAGAGGTCAACCTCTGGTTTAAATCAACCTCTGTTTAGCATAACTCGATTCTTAAAGCGCTGTTGGCAACCCCACGCTGAATAGATAAGTAGTCTTCTGCAGGCAGAGATCATGCAGTGTGCCAGATCAAAGCTGTCTGAAGACCAAAGTGCCAGGGGAGAAAGTTCAGGTAAACTGTGGGAGGAAACCTAACCTTGACCTTGTGAAATGCTAGTTAGGCTATACCACAACAATGATGTCTTAACCTTGGCCACAGCCTCACACTCTAACAGAAACCACACAATTTCTGCATGCCTCCCAGCATACAGGCACCCTCCATGCCATAAATCCAGTCCCCAATACTTCTTTGATATCCTCCCACATTAAGCTGGGTGTCATTCCCTGGTACAAAGGATATGGACGACACATGTGCGGGGGACTGCCGTAGACGCATGGGAACGTCAGGTCTCCTGGGCTCTGCTTAAGAAACCACATCATCGCCACGCTGCGCCCACACACTCTGTGGGAGGCCCCTGCTCTAATAGCTTGTTGTGGGGCTTTGGTGTCTTTTGGTGTGTGTCGTATCCTCTCCGGTGGCGGTGGCTAAGACAGCAGTGGGGACATTTTGGTGGGTTGTTTAAGCTGGGAGGTCACATATAAAAAGTGCTACAGCTGCACTGGGACGGCTGGCCCACGCTCTTCACAGGGGATTCCCATTAGGCAGATTGATTGTTTCCTCTCCTCCTTTGATTCATGTCTTCCATCTGAGCTCTAATGAGCCATCGGCCGTATGGCATCACTCAGGGCATCTGTGCATTGGCCCCTGTACTGTACTATAATAGGAAGCGCAGACTGTACTGTAAATGCACACACACACAGATACAGTACAGACTACGGTTATAACTGGGATGTGTATTGTCTATCCATGCTGCTGTCTGTCAGGTTTAGTTGCATTCACCTACCTTGTCCCTTCACAGAAAAAAAAGTTTACCCAAATTACAAAAATCAGAATGACTTTAATCACTTAGAGCTATAAACCTAAAGTAACGTCTTAAGCACAGTACCTACTGACTTCACAGAACAAAGCAGATTTCAGATGTGTGTAGATGTGCACTAAGCACGTGTACACGTAATTTATTCTGCCACAGAAAAGAGGGGACAGTTTTACAGCCCTCCACCACAACCATTATTTACTGCCTCAGCCATCCATATATCCTCTATCACCCACTTTTATGATACACACAAAAAGATAATTATGATAACAATAATAACTACCCATATGAAATACCTTTACTGCACTAGGAAGTATGAATGAGCTCTCTTCCTTCCTAGATACTCTATGTTCCTCGGCGGAGAATTAAAGCAAGAACCAGTTTCCCTCAAATGAAACTCAACCTGCATCTGATATTGATTCACGGCTACATTTTGGAACATTTTATTGAGGATAATTTTCTGCCATGGGAATTTTAGGGTGTAAAGACTCCATAGCGAATCATTCAGTATGCTTTTTTTTTAGAGCCCCTCTGCTTGCATAGTGTAACTGAAGGGAATACTCTCTCTCTTCTGGGTGGTGGTTTTGTACCTCAAAATGAGCTGGAAATGTGTATATCTCCATCTGCTTCCTTATCAAAACATTTTCTATTTGCTAAGAGGAACCATAAAACATTATTTGGGCTCCCTACTACCGCAGTGGTGCGTCAAAGATTTTAACTCGCAGCTCTAGACAGACATATTTGTTCAGAAAATGTGACATAAGACAGCATTTCACACAAAATTTCCTTGAACCACATGCCTCCAGGTATCTTAGAATTGTTTTTAATGTTCCAATGCAAAACAAATCAAATAATTGAAGGTGTGTGATGTGTATGACAGAGAAAGAAGGTGATATAAAGAGTTACAGAAACATAGTCACTGACTGGAAGACAAAAAAGGAAAGACTAAAGGGTATCAGCTTCGATGAACTGCAGATGAACTGAGTGAGTAGGGGCAGAGTCATAAACACATGCTGCTCTGTGTTATTGATTAGGCAGAATAAATGAATGTTTGCTAAACATATTAGATCAGACAAGACACAGCTCTCACACTGATCATGATGATCTGCTGGGTGGCCCTGGGTCTCGTCTGTTTGTGTTTGTTTAACTGTGTGAGCGCGTGTGAGTGCTGGTATGCACTTTATAATGATGTGTGTGCTTGTTGGAGTGTGTGTTGTTTCGCACGTGTGTGTGTGTGTGTGTGTGTGTGTGTGCAATGTTTGTGTCAATCTGTGTATGTGCATTAAACACTGCATCCAGGCTTGGCTCCGGAGCCGTCTGCAGTCTCAAAGTGCCTGTGATCACACACACCCACACACAATCACCTCACCTGATTTGTGTCAAAACACACATTAGTTGCCTCCACACTGTATGTGGGGAGAACTGTCTCTAGAGGTCACTGCAGTTCCATGGGTGACAGATGCAGCTGAGGCCGGCAACAACATCCTGTTTAACACAGCCACTTAGACAATAGGCATGAACTAAAGGGAGGATGCAAAAGCTGAAAGAAACCAGAGAATACCACAGTGAGTTTAAAACTGTCAAATAGCCACACACAGACAGACATGCACCTATGAAACAAACCTTGTAACCTTGTCACCAAACGCTGCAGATCCAAATCCACATGAAGCTGTGTTTGGTGCTAATAGCAGTGATTTCACACTGACACTGAACGCTGCATGGCTGCAGTTCACATGTCTACTGTGAGCTGCTGGATGAGGTAGGACATGTTATGTATCCAAGTCATCAACCCTCTGGTCAGTGGTGGAAAGTTACTTAGAACTGTACTTAAGTACAATTTTGAGGTACTGTTTCCAATTTACACCACAAAGAGAGGCATATGTCGTTATTTTTACTGTGCTATATTTATTCTAAAGCTCAGTGACTAGTTACTTTGCAGATTCTGATTGCTAATACAAAATATAATCAACAAATAATGTATTATATCATTTTAGATTTAGATATATAAATTAGCTCCATCTTTACCAGCTTCAACATTAAAGTGATGTGTACATTAATTTATACAACATTAATAATTTATACTGAACTAATACTTATAATCCAATAATATCATATATATTATTCTGAAATAGGTCATGATTCTGTATCTGTACTCTAAGTATATTTTGAAACTAACTTTTGCGTTTTACTCAATTAAAATTTTAAATGAAGGCCTTTTACTTGAAATTGCTGCTTTTTACTTAAGTAAAAGATCTGAGTACTTCTTCCGCCACTGAATTTCAATGGTATTATTTAACACCAATTCAATGGCATTAACTTCTGTACTATGGCACGCACATAGCAGTATGTTATTAAATTTAGATTATCAGATTTTGAAGTGTTCTCTAGGGAAACTTGGGAATATAAAAAAATGAGTAGAAAAATGTCCACGGATTTCCCAGCCACTGATAACTCTTGACAATGATCTGAAAAATACAAATGCAGCCTCATCCTTTCCTTAGTTTGTGGTATGCTTCTCAAACTATTATTTTAATCTGGTACAGGAGTCGAAAAAGGGGAAAGCATGCTGCCAGGCGCCTCACTCCCACTAATTCCATTACACTGGGTTATTTTTGAAAGTTCCTTTTCTAAACATTTACTGTCAGTAGTACACTGGGAGCTGCTGTTCCATGTGCTTTGTTTGTATTGTGGTTGTGGTCGCAGTGGGGCTGAACCCGCCTGCTTCCAGTGAGCCAGTGGCAGCTACGTGGTCCACCATGCCAAGTTTAAAATTAGTAACAAATTTAATATGTACTCTGCTGGCATCCGGTGCCTTTTGTAGAGTACAAAATGCTCCGATAGTTTGTCGTGGGGTCTCTCTGGAAGACCACAACCCGGCCCAATATAGAAACGCCAATTGGAAGGGTGGGTGGGAGGCGAACTCCAGAGCAGATGCAGTCTACAGTGATCAGGCTAAGAAAGCTGAAGCACTAACACAGGACCACCAGGACAAACTCAGCTCTCACAACGCCTCCCTTCTTGTTGGCAAAGGGGAACATGCGTTGCTCCTTCCTCACAGCCACAACCTCAAGCCCAAACTATTAGCATGACCTAAACGACAAAACCATGCTCCTGTTAATGGCATAATCGTAGAGGGAAATGATTTATGGCTTTCATTTTTAAGGATCACTCTCCCCATAACTCCTAATATGGAGGAAAATATCTGTTTTCACTAAGGGAGCCCTCCCATAATGCCTTATAGGCTGTTAAAGCATGAAAAAGAACATATTGGTGTCATAAATCTAGATTTCAAACTAGACAGCATAAAACATAGTGCGGGATTAAAGACAGGGACAATAGTGAAAAAGTTACACCAAAGCAAAGGATTACAGTACATCTTGACTGGCTTGGATATGAAGTCGGGAAGTTTGAGGTAATTTCTATTAATAGTGCTTCATCAACAGATCTCTTCTTGGCTTCCTCTGCCATCCATCACATCCTCAGCTGCCCACAGTAATATGCAGAGGATTTACAACACATTTTTAAAATGGATAGAACTTGTCTTTACTTTTGACTGGTGCATGGTAACACAACTTATCCAGGAGTTTTAAAGGGATTCAGGTTCACAAGATGTGGATAATTTGTCCTTTAAATGTAATATATCTGTTTTCATCCTTTTTCTTACAGTGTGTGCATGTCATTTTTCATGACTTAAATTTCCATCAAAGGACACATAAAGCAAATTTAATATTTTAAGTATGCAGTTATCCAAAAACAGACATTAGAGAGCACATTTTATGCTACAAGAATATTTCCTTGACAAACCTTGGCTCACCTTAACTGCATTTGTCTCCCCTGGTCATGACAGCATAGTCAGAGGGCTAGTAATTCACTCTACTGTAGTTTGGCCTCTGACCAGTAGAGGGAGGTCATTGATTTATTTCTGCCATGTTACAGCAGGGATCTGCATTTGCCTCCTCTGGGTTCTTGATTATGAGTGATTCTAAAAAAATGTGTCAGTTATTATTTTTAGACAACCGCATAATGCAAGCACAGTGGGCCCTTTGAAGGGTCATTTATTACGGAGGAGATAAGCATGTTCCAGTGGCCAGATTCCTCAGGAACAGGTCACCAGCCCTGATTAAAAGTGACTTCACGTCAGGCCATAAATATTTGTCAGCCCACCTTTGAAAGGCAGGCGAGCCGTGGCTTCTCTGCTCGTTTGCCACATGAAAGTGCAAATGGAAACACTTAGGGTTGGGAGCTGCATCAGTCATAGCTGGAATAAGATGGCCAATAAAAAGGGCGTAATTATGATGCTCCATCATTTGACACAGCTCGGGGGTTTGGGCTGTTTGCCTGCATGCTATCAGAGAGAGAGAGAGAGAGAGAGAGAGAGAGAAATCCCACCCGTGAATAATGGGACCTGTATTTTTATGAGCGTACTGTGTTTAAGAGTCAACTTTGAAAATGTGTGGTCTGTGTGTCACCTCCCTACGCTGCTGCGCACTCCTCCCCGTCTCTCTCCACCATCACCTCCTCCTCCTCTCCCCTCAGCTGTTTACCTTGCTGCTGTAGAATGTGCCGCGTGTTTCGACTGCCCCTCTTTGATGCCTCTTAATGCTCTGCTGTATCAAAACCACATCATGACTGGCGTGCCACCACAACAGCGCCTTGTTGTCAGCCCCACTGCTTTCTTACTGTTGGCCGCTTTATGGCCCATGCATTGATGCCGCTTTGTGAGAGCCTACTTGCTTTGTTTGTGATAAACAAAGCCATATTTCACGTTTCATGACCTCCATACAATGTATTTAAAGGGTGCAATTTGATTTACAGGCCATGTGGCTCTCTACTGCGTCTCAAATAACTTTTGCTTTTGATCAAGAGCCTTCTGTAGGTATTCAACATGACATTATTGCTTCAAAGTGCAATTTTTAGTCACTTTGCATGCCTGGGTTTTGAGGTCAGCATTGTGACAGTAATGATACGTTCTGTATGCTGATACTGTTCTTGGAAATGCCTCTACATTCCTTGGTGTGTCTGCTTGATATACGAAGGCCATGAGTAACAGGAAGCAGAGCTGATGTAGACATCAGGCAGGTGTGGAGACTGCATTAGAGCTAGCAACCATTTGACTTGCACACCAGTGTCTAATCCTACACAGGAACTTCACACAGAGAGGCAGGCCCCCAAGCAGAGCCCAGTGGAGAAGAGTGCTGTCGACACCATACTGTTACACAGACCTGCTGTGAGTTTTCCTCCTGCTTGCATGATGCCAATGAAACTAATGTAGTGGAAATACACTGTGTTCGGGTGGAGGAGGCTGTTCATTATAGGTGCTACCGCTCCAGCTACTCATTGTGCTGCATATCTGTGAAGAAGGAAAAAAACAGTCAGGTGTAGAGGTTCCAAGAGAGACAAGCTGCTGGCTTCACATGCCGGACTTCATCTGTCAAATCTGCAGTGGTGTTGGCACAGGGTGAACTCAGGAAATTGGAGACATAAATTGAAGAGAATTGATAGTGCTGCAGCTGCTTTGCAGAATACTGTTGCTGAACATTGTTGCTGTCTGCAGTCCAAATGAACTGCTCTGGAGGCTGTTACCTACACAGCTGCACAAAAATAAACCTGTTATGACAAGATTCATCTCCAAATCATCTTAAATCAGCCAAAACCAAAAGTTCAACCATGAATGAGATTTGTGTCCATGTAATGTGAAGTTATTAAATTGTGTGTGTGAGGTGGCACATGTTATTGAATATGGATGGGCCTTTTTTCACAACAAAAATGCTAATAAAACTAAGCATTTTACATTTTCTTAATGCCTGTAAAATGATAATATTGCTATCCCTTCTATAAAAACCTGAGACCAACTATTTTTCAACAGGGGGCACTATACTCCAATAATGTATTGTAGTTTGTAGAAACTTCCTCTAAACAAACAAGAAAAAACTATGGGACACCATCCCATTCCATCACTGTTACTTTATATGAACATATCCCTGAATACACATTCTGCAGCATAAGATCCATTGCACATGGCCGTTATGTTTTTATAAAATGTTCAAATTATACCTTACAAGAAAATGGATTTACTCAGTGTCTGTGTATAATATAAAGTTTCTACAACTAAAATAATCTAAGCTTAATACTAGGTTAAATGTTGCACAGACCAACTGTCGCAACAAGCCGCCAAATACACAGCCACATATCCCTGG
Source organism: Lepomis gibbosus (assembly GCA_029875015.1). Lineage (NCBI taxonomy): Eukaryota > Metazoa > Chordata > Actinopteri > Centrarchiformes > Centrarchidae > Lepomis > Lepomis gibbosus. The sequence goes on along the minus strand of JAPMOB010240227.1, from coordinate 19,646 downwards.
ACTGTTAAGTTGCCTACTTTCACATCCGGCAGACATGAAGCTACATTAGCCATAATTGCTAACTTGAATATACACACTACTTTTAGCTCTGTTTTGGTCTCCACCAGCATAGAAGACAATATCTGGGGGTGTATCTCCCAATTTCTCCACTGTGTCCACCAGCAAGGTGCTCACTTTAGTTTGCCATCTGGTTCTGTCCAGGTTATCTACAGTGAGGTTAAGGAGGATGATTAGAGCAGCTCAGACTCAACAATAAATTACTGTAGGTTTGGGGCATTGAGACCAATTAATGTCAAAGAGTTGAGTTCAGTCCTTGTTTTCAAACATGATGGCTCATGGTTATGGCGTAGTTTTGGTGAAACAGTCCAATCATTTTTCCAATAAATGAAACTTTACCAAAAGCAGAAGTATACATGAGATGTAAAATAATCCTGATTGGAACATAAACTAACATTCCTATCCACCACCTCAGGCAGAATATTACTTTAGAGTCAGTCAATTGAGTCCTGCCTCCTCTTGTGATTCCCAGAACTGCATACAAGGTGTGTTACTTACAATTTGTGTGAGCTTCAGCAAAAGCTATATGACTTGTAGAGACTGTGTAATTTGGGATTTATTCCTATTTTGTGGTCAGGCTATGACATAATACATCCTGCACACATCGAAAAGTCGAAAGACTCCACAGCAGGCATCAAAGGCCAACAGATGCCCAACGTAAAGGGGAAGAAAAACAGAAGGAGAGAGCGAGATTAAAAAATGAGATGAGGGGGATTATTAAAGGGCATTAAAATGACACAGAAGATTATTTTGATGTTGGTTACGCCAACCTGAGGTCAGCAACAGAAAACTGCCAGTCCAGCAGACAAACATGAAAGAACAAACAAGATAATAGGAACAAGCGAGCACACAGTTTCGCCTTCCATGGGTACAAAGTAGGGATTCAGGCCACACATGAAAGCTCCTCTCGTGCTGGCATTCAGTAGGAATTTATTTCACTGTGTCTCTTTGTGAGTTAGCCTTTTTATTTTGTGATTGGAACTTCTTGACCTGCTTATTTCTGTATGTGTTCCAAGTAAACATGGCAATGTTTGCTCATATTATCCCTTGAGTAACATTTGCCCTCCTTCCAATAGTTACAAATGGTCCAAGAGTGAGATTGACCTTGCCCTATGGTTTAACAGTGGAATCCCTGGGCAAGCAGCAGAAGCCATGAAAGATAACATTTTAAGCTTTGTTACAGGGTGACTCCTACCCTCATACTATAGTATCCCTTAAGCTAGGGGCTAACTGCCACGTCACCTCTTGTCATGCTCCATTCTGGTACATTGGGATCCAATTGAAGACCTGTATGAAAAAGGCAAAGGTGCTGGAGCAGATCAATCTACCTCAAGTACAGCACTGATGACTGAACGGAGGGCTGTTTTTTTCCAGACACGAACAGCACAGGTCAAACACAGGGTATAGAAGGAAGCAGGGGTTACGATGCAACATCTACCCAAACTGCACAAAGCCAGCTTTTCATCCCCTCTTTGGCCATTCCACCAAGTCCATAATTGTCTTTGACAAAACTCATTAGGAGAGACCTTGTAGCAACATCGGCAATCAGAAATTCCATGGAGGGAGACATGCACAGAAACAATGTCCCACGCACATTTCATTGCGCCTTTTGACAAAATGTAATGAAGTGTGTATATTGTCCCCCTCGTCTGAACTCTGAGCCACTGCTACAAAGACTTTGTTTTATGAGCCTTAGCTGCCCAGCGTGGGACACATCAAATGGCACCTCCGTGCTGGCTCTTTTGTCGGACTAGAGAGCAAATTATTGTTTGAGATGTTGTTGTTTTGGTGTTGTTGTTATGGCTCCTATTTATATGCAGAGGCCATTGCTATCGTGTCGGAATAATTCATATTCTTTTACATCGCAGACACATGCTCATTAATTGGAGGCCCAAATGTAAAGTGCACATCGATGTTCCTGACAGTGCTTTGTCAGATGTTAACTCCTCATTGACCTGTAGTATTATATCATACAACATACCACAGTAACAGTCATTGTTAAACTGGTCACAGTATAGTTAAGAGAAAAAGCAGTACAAATCATAAATGCATAAAACAAGGACAAGTGATCCTTGTATGCTTCTCTCCTATGCGATTCAAGCCTCATCTTAGGAATGGGATGTCTCAATCTGACCATTATTGTTTTAGTGTGCAATATATTTCACATTTTAGGTTACATTTAGACATTAAAATGACATTCGTCTTACAAGGTGTGCAGCAGCAAAAGAAAAGGGAAAACAATTTAAACGGAGTCAATCTCTAAACAACTGTGCTCATTGCATGCATTGCTTCCAGTCCCAGACATTTCAGATGTTGAAAGTTATAATTAATGTGGATAGAAAAGTTGAGTTAAAATTAACATTTAATCTTATATTCTAAGGAAGTGAAGATTACATGCTTACATTCTTAAACTATAACTTATAATCGTCACTCATTTGACACATTAAAGAATGCATTGTGTGAAATCACACCTTAAGTCACGTGTAGGCCAACATGTAAAGTGATTAATTATATTATTCCCACTTGTCTTGTATTTTAAAACTTTTACCATTTTGTTTTAAGATGACCTACAAAACTGAAAGTAAACAAACAATCACTATCCAGCTGTCAAAGATATGAAGTTTCTCTCAAATTGTTCACTTATGTGTACTGTGACATGTTACACAGTATTTACCCTTTGTTTGAAAGTGAGGATGCAGATTGATAGGGGTTAACACATTACATGAAATTAACATGTTCAGAATTATAATTATATATATCTGTATAGATGTTACACATGTGAAACAATGACTCTAACAGAGCACCTGTCATTTCTGACAGTCAGCTGGGCCATTGACTTGAAAAGAGCATAGGCTCCAAGCAGCAACCTGGCCGAGAAAAGATCAATGATCCGTGACAGTAGAGGAGGGGTGGGGTTGACTGAATGTACACTTATGGAGGTGTTTGATAATAACAGACATATGAATATAAAGACACCATCTGTTTTCATGCAAGTGATGGTCACAGATTAATAATGTCAAACCTATTTAAGTATTCATGTTTACCCTAGCTTGTTTTTTTTGTTTTTGTTTTTTTGCATATTTGTGCCTTATTCACAGATTATCTAAAATCTGTTTTGGATTATGCAAACAGGCTCTCATAGGCACCCACCACCACCCTCTCCCCAGTGAAAAATGTAATTTAACAACAAGAAGGCCTGTATTAGTGAGATTTAGTTGTGCATATATAGGCTACCTAAGGAAATTATTGTTATTATTCTGTAACATTGTAGTTTGCCACCGATTTCATGTCTGGCCTCAGATTAAAGATGTCAGACAAAAACAAAACATCTTGTGTTTGTCCCCTCCCCCTGTGCCCACTACCACCAGTAACACAAATTATGCTAAACGTCTAGGCCTATTTATTTTATTACTTTCACTTTTGGTTATTTTATTAAATGCATTTCTATTTCTCCTTCTCTCTCTTCTATTATATATGTGAATAGCATTAATGTAGTCTTTGATCCATGGCATCCAGATCAGCTTCCATTTACAGCAGTCTGTTGTGTCTCTTGATTGTTTCTGCTCTGCGCAGCTGCTTTAGCCGTGTTTAAAACGCTGTGTTTAGGACAGACTAATTGACGTGTTAGCTGCTTTAGACATACGATGCTATATGGTCGCGTCATGGCCATTATCTATGCTTTCCCCCAGGTATGTCGCTATTGTGGTAATCCTATTGCGCATGCATCATTACCTTCAATGGCATAAGGCAGCTTTTCTTTACAGCCTGTGATTTAATTACATTTGGTTGTAAATATTTAATGCAGAGCTACCCTACACTTTAACGTAAATAGCAACGTATCCGACGTCATGGCTGATTATTGGTGAGGAGGACCAGCTCCTTGTTAGCAACAGGCAGACTGCTACATTGTCGGCCCACTGAGTGATCCAGACTCGGTAAGTTCATATGGGCAAAAGAGCTGTCACCCACGGCTCCCTTCAGGTTGAGTGAACTAGAAGCTTTATTTTACCGCACACATTTTATTGATGATTTTTAATACATTTCCCCCAGTTCTACTTGCAGGAAAGGAACAGCCTTCTGCTCCTTACTCTATGTAAAATCTACTATGGTCATCTGAAAATAGATCATCAGCTGTTAAGGATGCCAATCGTTAATTTCACGTGTCCTCTTTATTGCTTATGACAGGAATTTTATATTAAAAAATATATTTGTTTTTGCCTTCAGCTTTACGCAGATCATTTATTACGTCTCAGATTAGCACACCAGACAAAATTGAACTGGGAAAAAATCTAAATAGGCCTAAGTTATTATTCTTTATCCTCATCATGTACAGTCCCCTGGATTTGCCAGGCTCCGTGCATTACTGACAGCTCCGCCATTGGCCAAGGACACATAGGATGACCACAGCGCCTCTGACCTGAGCCTGAATTGCCATAATACGGAAAATAGCCTAGACCTACTTTTATTACAAGCATAATCCCACGAACTCAACTGACGTTTTGCGAGCTTGTGGACTATTTGCATATATTGTTTCAGCGCTGGTCTGGAATCAAATTTAGACATCAAATCTAAATCTTTGCCTGCAGATGTAATAATGCACTGGTTTCGGGAATCAAGACAGGGGATCAAGTCAGAAAGAAAGCACGATAGGCCTTCACTACCAAGGAAATCACTGATTCAGTAACGTTATTTAAACGATATCACAAGTTGCTCTGTAAAGTAAAATAAGTAGACTTGCCAAGGTGGATGTTTTTGTAGATTGTGAAATAATGCGTCAAAATCAATATCCCAGCAGCAATTAGTTTACACAGCACCCTTTTGTCGTTTGTTACAAAGCTGTTTGATTTTTAAAAAGTTTGAAATGTGCGGATCAAAAAGTTTTTCAGACCGTCAGCGGGCATCACAGACTACAGTGATCATCTTATTACAGCTGTCTGTAGGAGAGTCACAAAAGTTTGCCCATAACGAGATGGACTACAGGCAAAACAGCATATCAAAGGGACTTTGATGGACCATGTGAATTTCTCTGCCGGGTTTAACCCTACAAATGACCTTTTAATTAACACAATGTTAAGTTAGTGCAGCGGGCTCGCTACACAGGGGACAAAGCAGCATTCATGCTATGTTCCTGCCTCGTTGCTTGGCCTGAACAGTAACAAAGTGTTTGATGCCACTTCTGATTAGGTGCTGACAATAGAGAGATGATGTCCCCTTTCTTCCACAACTTGTGGATTTCACTCACGTCCTCCTCTGAATTATGACCTTCCATCAGCGCTGCGGCTCTGATGCGTCCTCGAGTCAAGATGATAAACTTTGATCAGACGCACATCTGCAAATGTTTTAATTGGCCGATTGGACGTCCAGCTCTATAAATAACGACGACACAGAAAACGCAAGCTCTTGGAAAAAATGTATTCATAGAAAAAATGTCATGAATGGCAAACACAGAAGAAGCTCACATTTTTTTTAACACAATGACAAAAATCTTAAGGTCCACGCGCAACACAGGGGATCCAGTCCTTTTATAGGCAACTTTATGTCCGACAAGCTTTTCTCTTTTATATCAGGCAAAATGACACGAAGCCACAATAAAACGCAACATGTAACAAACCACTTAAAGGAGATACGAATTAAACCAATATAACACATTAAATAACAAACAAACAGACAGCATAACAAAATAATAAAAATACACAGAGAAATAAATAGGTTTGCTACACTACACGATTGCCATACACAATTTCGACCGTTTTTATCTGCCCAGTCTCACACCATTGCATCTAGAATTTTTGCATAAAGTCTTTAACACCATAAAAACAAAGTTGTGCAAAATGACAGCCACTTCCACAGTTTGACAGCTCTCACTGCAGCGGGGCCCGGTAGCTCCCACGTGTCATATTGAGGCCGCTACTCGGCCAGTGTGTCCTTTTAGTGCATAATAAATGTCCCATTTTTTATTGTGGTACCGCTTCCAGCAATCTAGGAGAGAAACAGACAGAAGAATTTAAAATGAGCCTCGAAGGTGAGAGGAAATAAACAGTCTTCATAATAAGGTATTCCATTTTTTAAAAGTTTTATTACAGGGATGTTGCAATAGAAATGTTAATATTTTAAATTACTTTTGACGTTATGTCAGTAACTTGTCATTTTAACAATCATTGTATTTAGATCAAAAGTGATTGAATGAGTTTCTACAGTGTCCTGTTCACCTGTGAGTGTTTGAAGTCATTGTTCTGCGCCATTTGTTTGTGTGTGTGTGTGTGTGTGTGTGTGTGCATGTGCGCACTGGGACTTCACTGGTTTCTTCCAGTTCAGTGCAGACTCTCACCTGCTTCACCTCTTCATCACTGGTCTGAACGCAGTGACCTTGTCATCCTGCACGGTCCCACAGGCTTCACTGAGGTCAGACGGCTGTGTCTCTGCTTTGCCCCCAGAGAATCCTACACACCCAAATAAAAGCAAATCTAAGAAACTTGCTTCAGGTGCAAGTTGGCAGAAAGTGTTTTGCTGTTTATAACTTTTAAAATTGGCTTTTCTATATCTGATAACACATGGACATTTTAAAACTTGCTAGTTAGGCAATGCTAGTGTGGCAGTGGCTGTATACCTGTCTGTCCATGTAACACAGATCCCTTGTAATATGTTAAACATTGCAGGTATAAGATGACATACCTTCAATAGTGGAGTACTGACATGTGTCCGGGAGTGCAGGATAGGATGAACAATGCAGCTGGAGGTCCTTGTGACTGTAGCTGCCAGTACCGTAGACTTTTGAGTGCAAAGATGAGCCCTCAGGGAAGGGGCTTTCAGTATTGGTGACACTGCTAGATTCATGGAGGCCTCTCATGCCCCCACACTGTCCAGTAGGATCCCCTGTAAGCCTGGTGCTCCGGAGCTGGCAGTCCCCAGTTGAGTTGCCTGTCCTCAGCTCTGAGCCATGCTGCTGAGGACTCAGTATGACCCCCGAAGCCGCAGTACGAGCCAGAGACCATATCCGAGGCTTATCCGATGCTTCAAAGTGGGACAGGGACAGCGTTCCTCCATTGCCATTGGAGGAGGCTGCCTTGGACACTACAGGATCCAGGAAGTCAGATGGGAGGGGAGGAAGGGCTGTGACACCTTTGATGGCGCAGGGGAATGTGTGGAAGCTGTTTGTTAAACTCAAGTGGAGCTCGGAGCTGCAGTCTCTCTTTTGAGGGGCCCCGGATACGGCCATGACCCTGTGAAGGTCCTGCTCATCTGCACCCACCTTTTCACAGTCACTGTCCAACTTATCACAGTCGTCCTCGTCCATGTCCTCCAGATCACTTAGATGTAGATCCTTCTCCTCCTTGCAATCACTAGAATCTGCAAGAGGAAAAGAGATTTTTAGGGATCACTGTCTGAAAGTTTGCCTTTTGTAAAAGTATCAAGACACTGTTTCTTCTGAAAACTTTTACATATACTTTCTAAACTCTGAAACCTACTTTGTTACCTTTTTGGTCTGTATGATTGTCAACTGCATTTCCACGATAGTGTAAGTAACCTAATAGTTGAAGACTGCAACACAAAAAGTAAACAAATGATTACCTTTGGTGACACAGTCTTGGTCGTCTTTGTTAAGTTCATCCTTCCTGTCATCGCTGGCCTTATTCTTTGGCGACCAGGTCATCTTGTTCTCCTTCTTTAGTCTCCTCCTGGCATTGGCGAACCAGGTGGACACCTGGGTAAGGGTCATTTTGGTGATGATGGCCAGCATGATCTTCTCTCCCTTGGTGGGGTAGGGGTTCTTGCGGTGCTCATACAACCATGTTTTCAGGGTGCTGGTGGTTTCACGAGTTGCGTTCTTTCTTCTTGCTGTGCCGTTAAAGTCTACTGTCCCATATCTGGACAGGGACACACACAAATACACATACACACAGACAGTGGCCATTAGTGGAGTTAGTCAAGGGCATCATAGACTACTCACTCACACATCCTATATGCCTACTGCTTGAAACATACACAGCTTCACTCGATGCAGGTATCAATATGGGGTTCCGCTTTGACCTTTGGTCTGAATACAGCATATGCAGCTGCTTTCATTGATGAGTGATAAAATACTTTTGGCAGGCCTGCTGACGCTCATAATAACATTTATTGGACAAAAATGAACAGAGAATTTACCTGTCATATTGATACTGTCCCAGTGAATGGTCATAAGGGTAGTATGCAGCCGTTTGAGTGATGCCAGAGTGTAAAGTGCCTGTGCTGTCCTTAATGTCATACTGGGGATTCTGTAAAAGACAATGCGGTTGTTATAAGTATGCAGCATTCATTATTTCTCAGTATTCTAAAGACATTTCCTATTTTTATGCTCTTAAAGCAAGAGTAATTTACTCTAACCAAGAGTGATTTGAGCTATTAAATAATTCCCATACATGACATCAATATGTATTTTTTAATGTATTTTAAAAGGTTTCAAACATAATTTGCAATACATGATCCTGGACTTTAATTAATCTGCTATTTGTCTTACTATTTGATGTGTTGTTTTCTTGTACAATGTGTAATATTTCAATGGATTGTAAATTTTAACTGATTTCAGGTATTTATAATAAGAAAGGCAAAAGAAAGAAACGTTTTAGTTACACTTCTTAAAAAGTCATTTAGTACCCTACATTTTACTCAAAGTGAACATTTCTGACAGTGGTGTAATTTTATTTAACTTTTTCAATGCTTTTTCAGCAACACACAAAGAGCCCATGCTTTTTTGAAACAATGAGGATTACGTTCTAATAATAAAATTACATGTGATTCAAATGAGACAAGTTCCTCTACATTGCTTCTACACCACTTCCCCTCACCCAGGTGACAGGTTTTTTTTTTACTTGTTTCAAAGGGGAAGTAGATAAGAATGGATGCTGGATTAAACGGCATGTCGAGACGGATGTGTTTGCAGGGTAAGATAAATTGATGAACAAAACCCGGTTGATCGATCAGCGTGAGCCCCCCTCCCCCCTTTGCGCATCAGATAAGGCTGAAGTGAGCCCACCAGAGTGGAGTAAATAGCGGATGGGTCGGTGCTGTAGGGGAAGTAGTTGGCGTAGTTCTGGCTGGCGGCGGCAGCTGCGGCATAGGGAGAGCTGTACATCCCCAGTGCTGCGTTCAGCTCCGTCCGGCTGCTCGCCAGGAGCCGGTTCTCGTAGGACGGGCAGCAGAAGGAGGCAGCGGCGGCAGCAGCGGCGGTCTGGGAGCCTCCTGTCCCGTCAGAGACCGACCTGGAAATCGAATCGCAGCAAGTCGTACTGGGGTTTGCCGACACGAAAAACTGCATGAAGAGAATCGTGGATAGACATGGTCATTGGCTGTTTCAGCTCTTATCTGGATGTCTGTTATAACTCTGAAGTGATTGTGGGTGATTAACTGCAAAAAGATATCTAAGTTAAGTTGCTCAGTCTGGTGTTGACTTTTCAGACCTTAAACGAGTGAAAATGTGAGCTGACCTCGTTTGTTTTTCAGTTCACATCAGTTCTGTAATCAGGAATCAGTTGTCATTATATTAACTTGTGACCAGCCTTGATTCAAGGTAAGTCACTTTTCATAGAATTCCAGGAATAAGAGAAAGTAGCTTACATTGTGAGCAAGTGTAATAAGGGGCATCACCCCATTGTAATTTTTTCACGTTTTAATAAAGATTTGAATAAAATGCTGGAAATAAATATAATCAGCATCGGCATGATATTTTTCAATGGAGATGTGCGCAATCCGTGCGTAACAGTGACCTGTCCAGTTTATCATTGGTTTCAAAATTTGAACTTCTACATAGGAAAATAATTGGATAAAATTCACAGTTATGTCAGTGTTAAGTAAATCACCAACGTATTTCAAATATAAAACATTTTAAATTCATATACAATCTGTTAAAAATATTATCCATATGAAAGTTGGGTGACAACTTTTCCATGAGAGTAACTTTTGTATCCTGATCGACTTGAACTTCTACGAACTTGTCATTAAGCGCAATAATAATGTCTTAAAATGTAAATAAACCACTTTAATCGAGTTTTAAAAAGCTTACAGGTTAATAAAATGTGTCTAACACCCTACACGTCCCATTAATTTAAATAGAAAGTTTGCGAATGTGCACAGCATGCGTTACAGCCCAATTACACCACGTAGTGAGCAATAGGTGACATTTATATCTATTGTCATCAGAAAAACACGTGAGTTCATTCATAATTCAGTGTAATTGGACACGGGTGCGTGCATATCGATATTTGGTTCAACAACAAAAGCACCACATGAAAATAGCTGTCAATATTTTCAAAGCAGTCACTGCTTCATGGATGTTTCTTATCTAGAAAAGTGCTCTGACTATAGTGAAATAAAAGAAAACATGCAAAACACAAGCAATTTGCGTGTATGTGTGTGTGTACACAACACTTAGGAGAAATAAAAAGCAAAGTGCCTTACCTGTGAAGTTGCATTGTAAGGGTATCCAAATTGCGAGAAAGACATAGCTGCTTCTTTTGTTACCATCAGCAATATTCTTCACCCTTGATCGATTGCAACCAATTCTACTTCAAATCCACCGTCTTACACACATTTCCACGCACGGCCTTTCGCTCAATAATAGATGACTTCACTCATAGGAGGGAGACTTTAGGCTGGCACCAGCTGCAGATTGTTTTATATGAATGAATAATCCCCCCCGAGGACCCGATAAGAAATGAAATTAAGCGTCATTAGGTGCAAAAAAAATTGTTGTTGTGTTAGCTGAAGGAGGCTTAAAGGATAACGTAAGACTTGCAAGATATGGACTCTGCTTGTGCTATTATTTGTGGCTCTATAGTTCTTTAGCATTCATCCATGCAAGGGTATCAGCGTGACGTCACTGTAATCCCGGAACGGCAGGGTACCAAGGATAGAATAATGTCTTTGCCAATCACGTCAAACGCTGGGGTTTTCTTAAGGTGCACTGTACACAGGCTTGTCGCGCTTTTGTATTAGAATCCTTCACCGTTTTGTTGCGATAAAGTCTCGTGAAAGTGTTTATTATTGAACTTTAGCATGGCCAACAGAAGGAAACCTTTCGGGAAGTTAAATGAGTTAGAAAAAATATATATTTTTGGCAGTCTTGTGAGTTATCCCAAACAAACACACATTCAGCAGAAGAGATTACTTTTTCTTTTAACCAAGGCAAATAGGAATCAAACATGTAAACTAGAAATTTTCTCCTGAGTATTGTCTGTTAAATAAGATTGTAGTTGAAAGCTATTTCTTTTATTTACAATCTATCACAATTAAAGCTGGTTGAATAAGCACATGTAAGACTTTTTCAATCTCGACCTCTGTTCGCCTCTGACTCTCTGGCCAGAGGTCCATCCCGGAGTTAATGACGATGATGTTTCTATCTTTCTCTATTAGAGAGAGGGGCAGTCCCAGCAGGAATGGTTAGAGGGTTTTTTGGCAGGTCAATAGACCAGTGATTGATGCGCGCCTGGAGACCTACGTGACCATTACGCGTAATGCGTAATTGTATCAATTAACAAATGGATACATGCCCTTGTTTAACCAACGAGTAACAGAGTGAAAATATGCCTTAGAGGTGAAATCCGAAGAGCTGTGCTAGAAAAAAAGACAGTGGAAGCCCTGCTCCCCAGTCTAATTAAATATCTGTGGATGGGGGCGACGAGAATTGCATTTTAATTGAATGATGCTCACTTGAAAGATGGGTAAGGAATGATGCTGCCTCACAGTGAATGAAACGAGAAATAATTTTAAGCCTTATTAGATCAGCAGCTCAACCATCACCACTTCTCTCGCTCTCTCCCGTAAACATAAACAAGCTGTGCCCCCTCCTGTGTGATGCTGAACTGGGGCAGGGAGGGTGGTCTATTATAGCCCCCTATACAAAGTGTATTTGTATTGACAGTCACAGCCATGATCAGTCCAACTGAGTGAGTCATATGATCTGCCTGTTTCTGACTATCTAGGGCTGTGTAAGGTTTCAGTTGTCACGACTGATACCTTGTGCCAAATTTCCTGCTGTCCTACCTTTTCATACTAGATGTATGGCGTTTCCTCCCTTTGAGACGCATCTGCGATTATGGGCTTTCTCTCCGAGGGGCGCTAAAGAGCCGCGTGTAGAAGATGAAGATCTCCCGTCAAGAGATTTTCCACAGAGATAAAGTGGACAGAGTGGTCATGGTCCAGTCTCTGGGAAGTGCCTGGGAAGTAAACACCCACACCCAACACAGCAACTCTCACACACACCCCGTCTTTGGTTCTGACTAGTGCTCAATGCTTCAGACAGCCAACTCAGCTACAGTAGGGAACTTATTGGACAACACTCTCCAGTCCTCAACAGTAAGCATTATTCCCCATGTTACCAAACTGTATCTAAACTGTATCTAACATGTGTATCATGTGGTGGAGTTATTTTCTTAATACAATATGCCTTTATTTTTCCATCCAACTTGTTTATTCAATTAAATTACCAGTTATTTCACCTGCCATCTCATATTGATATTTCAGCTTGGAACAAGGGTCATTCTGCACTCAACATTTTTAAGTTGCAGATGAAAGCGATGAGCCAATTAGAAACATAACAGCATTTTCAAATACATTCTTGTGACATGACGTAGGGTAACAGAAGACAAAAAGTTAAAAGTCACAGTATGTGTGTCATTTATAGGGTCCCGGATTAAATCTCTGAACAAGCAAAACTATGTATCTCTAAAACATCTACTTTTCACTGGGTATGTTAAACAGCCCTATTTTCAACTTTGTGACAATGCAATTTTCCGATCATTCAATGTTTTTTTAAATTGTTTATTGAGTTTAAGAACAGGATCGTTTCCTCAAACCCTAAAGGAACTATTAATGAGTTTATCTGAAAACTTCAGAATCACAAAATTTGAAGATACATGATCTTAACAGTGATAAGCATTTGAATGGGAGTAATACAGTTACAATAATCCAAAATAACATAATAATAATAATAATAATAATAATAATAATAATAATAATAATAATAATAATAATAATAATACATTTTATTTGTAATGCACTTTACATTTGAAGCAAATCTCAAAGTGCCACAGGTAAGATCATAAAAGCAAGGTAAAAATATAACATATAAAATACAAGTAGACAAAACTACGACTTCTAGGGTTAATTAAAACTCATAAGTTCTGCTAAAAAAAACCGTTTTTAGTCCTTTTTTAAAAGTCTCAGTAGTTTGAGGTGCCCCCAGATGGTCTAGGAGGGCATTCCAGATCCGAGTAGCAGCAGAAAGCAGAAAGCCCAATCATCTGTGTTGCTGAGCTTAGTCCTGGGGAAAAGGAGGCAGTTTGAGTTTGTTGAGCGGGATCGTGTTGTAGTTAGAGGGGTGAGTAGTTATTTCAGGTAGAGGGGATGGGCATTTCCATAGATGCACCGGTGGGTGAGAATTGAGACCTTATATTCAATCCTGTCAGAAACGGGAAGCCAGTGAAGTGAATGTTGAATGGATGTGATGTGAACATCCCTAACTTTCCATTTACCATTAATGATGAATATCTGGATTTATTATCTAAGGACAAAGAACACTTTTGTGCCTAAACTGTTGTTCCATAGGAGAATGTGCATGCAGAGAAGGTTGAAACAAGCGAAATGTAATTGCATGCCGGTGGTCGATGCATTTCTACAAGGGCATGCATGATGGCCCAAGTGCATATGGACAGACTCATGCATAATGCATGTCCAGCAGTCAGTGCAGATCTCACTGGATCAGGCCAAAATGAACACTAATTGTAATGGCAGACTGACCACAGTGCCCTTTCCTCTAAAATGTGTGACATCCGCACATTGAGCTTTTTTTTTCTTTATAGTGTTTTGTCTGGACTACTTGGAAATCACACTGTAACAAGGTTTTGTTTTTTAGCAGGGTGAAAATGGCAATTAGTGATTCTTCTTTCTGTCTTTAGAGGATTAGAGTAGTGCAGAGTACTACTCTCCCAACAGTGTTAATGCCTTAGGAGTGAAATTATATCACAGAGAGTAGCTTTTTAAGGAGCAGGATGGTGGCAGCCATGCTTAAACTCTGGGGTCTTGTCCAAGTTCAAGCCCCTGTCACTGTCCACAAACCCCTGGCTTTAAATCATGTATAATTTACATTAAATAAGACTGAGAAAAATACAAATACAGTCTTCGTTGGAGTACCTTATTAGTGTGGTGGGAGGGCAAGTCAATATAAAGAGCACCAAAACATTCAGATAGTAGGAAGAAAGTGTTGCAAGTAGTTTAAGTATAATTTACAGTGTGTAGTATCCTGCATACCTGCACTCTCATTATACAGAAAACTAACCATGCCTCTACTTTAAACAGGCTGCAACAAACTCTGTCTTTGTAGACATACCATTTGACCCATGACTGGTCATGTAATAGAACATTTAACTATTAGCAGACAACTCACATTATTTAAGAATAGGCAAGTCCAAACCTCCATTATATCTTGTTCTAACGGATCCATGTGGTTACTAATGAGACTGAGTAATGCACACATCCTCCATTAGAAGCATCACTGGGTGGAAAAAGAAAAAAAAACTGGAAAGGTTAAGTCAACACTCAATAGCTCCCAGCCCTATTCTCCTACTTAATACATTTCCTATGCTGACTTAATGAACCACACAAAGCCTTTCTGGTTTTTCATCAGATGGGGGGATAGCGGCGGTGGTGGGTGGGTGGGTGGGGGGTATGAAATGGTAATAAGGGCAGACAGACGGAGAGACGGAGGGAGAAGCCCGAGCCAAGCAGGGGATGAAGCTGCACCTACCTGGAGGTGTGTGATCTCATTAAAGCCAAATTGGTATATGCCAATAAATCCAAGGCACTTGTGATCTACAGTTATTACACACACACACACACACTGCATACACACGAGGTTCCCCCATGAAGAGCATTATTAGCACTGCAAAATTATCCAAAATGGAAAGAAAAGTAATAAATATTGTAATGAGAAGTAATAGAGCAAATGCAGATATGGTCACAGAAGTGGCCAGTTAACACCAAAACAAACATCTCCAGGGCTGGTGAATAATTACAGCACGCAGAGGGAGTCATTAAAGCTTCAGCAAACAGAGAAAAAAGGGATAGGGTGAGAATGACATCATGGCGGCTGTCTCAATAAATCAATCTGCTGTAAAGGAAAAAAAACGGCTGACAACTGAACAGCATATTATGGCAGAATAAGTTTGATTGCTGTATAAGTTGTTCCACTGTGTTGTGGTATGCTTGATTTGTATCTTGACTTTAAAATTCAATGTTTGTTTTAAATTTTTATTTCTATACATATATAAAGATATATTGGGTTGCATTGGGTTTTGTATTCCACAATTTAAACATGAATAATCTGTGCATTAATGGACAGGCATAAATGGTTTTTCATTTGTAACCTCGTCGCTTTGATTGTTTGTACTCAGATGTTTAACTCAAACAAACCCTAGGCATTTTGTGTTGGGAGCCACATATCCCAGAGGCCCCTGGGGCTCCTGGGAGAGAGAGAGAGAGAGAGAGAGAAGGGGGAGAAAGACTGAGAGAGAAAGAGGCATGTGTGTGTTGTTTGTGTGTGCTGGCTGGCACAGTCCCCTTGAGGCTCTGCTGTAAAGCTATCATCAGTGGTGGTGTCAGGGATTTGTAGCTTGTCACTGAGAGAGCGAGAGAGTACTGGCAGTGACTCTGGGAAATAACTGCTTATAGAGAGAGAGCCTGGCTTGCACAGCGTGTGTGATTGTAGGTGTGTGTAAGAGAGCTAGAGAGATGGAGAACGAGTGGGAGGAATGTGAGTCTATTTTCTCCCCGGGGTGTCTAGAGATGTGTGTGTGTGGATGGGTAGGTTGCGGGTGATCATATGACGTGCAGATCCATGTGCCGTCTTTCATCTTGGGCCTTAGGCTCTTTGTCTATGTGTGTTCTTGTCGGCAAGTGGTGTGTGTCTATTCTGGGCGTGTCAAAGTTGCTATGGTGGCATTAAGTGGATCCGTGCATGATCAAATATGTATTTTCAGTCACCGGCAATAAGGAGTCTGTGTAGGCTACCTCCCTTCTACTATGCCTGTGTCTGTATATGTGTGGTCTTTGCCAAGACGGATGCTGACTTCAAACCAAACTTTCCCTCAAGGCGGAGGGCCAGCAGCAGCAAAAACACTGCTGTCGGGTAAATACATGTATCTGTAAAAAAAAACAAGTTTCTCTGGAATGACGAATGGAGGCCTCATTTTCTCATTGACAACCATGTATTTCTGAAATCGCATGTTGGCGGTTGACCAGGTTTCAAGGGCCAGAGGGTCATGAAATTCACTCAACTCATAAATGATCATGTCAGGGTTCAAACGGAGGAAGAAAAAGGAAGACAAGTAAAATTGCAGTTACATCGTTTCCATCTGACTGCAGCTGCTAAATCCACAGCAGCAATGTGGCCCATCTCTAGGGCCCGCAGAGGTAGAAAGACAGTTCCTATTACTGTCAGTCCACTTACCAGCCACAGCCCAGCCACCGCTGTCAACACCAGATGGGTCATGGTATGTATAGGCATCTTTTCTATCATGTATAGCCATATTTTCTAGGCAGGACAACTTGTATATTAAGCAGCACAGCTTTGAGCAAAGAGCAGCTAGTTATGAACAGTTAATATAATTGACTCTTAAAAATTAGTCATTATGTGGGGTCAAGAGTTAAGTAGAGTCGGAAGTGAACAAAGAGCTTGCTCACCATGAGATGTGAAGGATACCTACAAACAAGCATATATGGAAATAGCCTGCTTTAAGGACATACACTGGAATCAAGTAATCATGTGTGAAAACAATGACAGCACAATACAGAAATGGTTGCAGTATGTCCCCTGTGGTTTTGCATGTCCTTGTGGCAATCCACCACACATATACACATATATACCCAGAAGCGGGGTAATGTGATGAGAAGTGGTCTAAACATTGAAACACTCTCCATTACAGAAGACAGTACTCAGCGTTGAGCGTGTCTGCTGAGCTGCCTCTAGGTTTGCACCACACAGAGACAGAAAAGGCCCAGCCCCATCTGGTCTTGGTTCAGTCTGGTTTACTGCAAAGTGGTGCCAATACAAATAGCTGTGCTTGATGTTTGTTTGCATAAATTGTTTTGAAAGGCTTCACCAAGAGTTTTTTGGGTGGATTACGGTGGGGAAGTTGGGGAGCCAACCGTGGTGGAATAATCCTCACTGAGCTGACAGTTAGATTTGCTCTTCTTTAAAAATGAGAAAAAAAGATTGTTTTGGATTTTTCCTCTCGGTTCCTGGCAGTGAGCTCGGACTCTGAACTTTTCAGTGGGCTGTGCGTGTGCGAGTGCATTTAATGTGGGTGTATGATGATGGAGAATGCTGAGCTGCTCTCTCTTCTCTCGTAGCATAGCAGTGTCAATTTCAATAACATCAGTGTAGCGTTTAACACATGCTGAAAGTTCAGTTGAAAGTTCAGAGGCCCAATGCAATGTAGGGAAAATGTCTCTTTCTCTAAAGCCTTCACACATCCACTTTGATTTTTCTCTCACAGGTCAAGGCAAAGGAAGGATAAAAGCAAAGTTATGTAGTGAGGTGAATTAGGCTTGTATTACACCAATGAAAGAAAATGAAAATGTATCTTCAATTACAATTTTTGTTTTGATTGTACATCCTGGTAAAAAAAAGACATAGTAACCAATTCGTAGTCATCATCACTTCGCTCTGGTTTTGCTGCAGGTATAAGTAAATTGACCTGATTGATTTCATGTTCAGGTGAGTGTGCCAGCTCAGCGCTAACTGGGACCAGACAGAATTTCGTGTAAGCTGTATTGATACCAAGGCCCCCCGAGTCTCAACCAGAGCCCCCAATAGGATGGAAATCGCAATTCTACCAGTGACAGTTCAATCGTTCAAGCTCTCTGTTCCTCATTTGCTGCCTAGCCAGTGGAGGTCCTTCCATGGTCGACTCCCAACTAGATCCAGATGCAGCTAAAAGTATTTTTTGCTGCAACATTTGTCTTTGTCTTCAACTCCTCTGCAGCCACATTGTGTCAGACTGCAGGGCTAATGATGGTATTTTTTCTTGTCCGTGGACAAAAATCTGACATTTCTGCTCTAGCCTTAACCACTGAAGGGTTTGCTCGCAACACACACATCAGTTTGACAAGCTCAGATACCAGAATGATACAACATGACAATACCTTCTACCCTGATGTCAAGATTGTTTGCTAAACAATATCTACAAATATAGTAGCTTTTCTGCTTATGTTCTGCAGTCATATGACTTTTATTGCATCTGAAAGTCACAAAAAATATTCCTCATGTGATTCAATGTTAAGGTTGTGTGAAACAAAAATAAATCCGTTGCAAAGACTCACATGGTAATCAAATACAATGTCAACCTGCATGATGTTATGCTTTTTGCTTACTAAAAGTTCTGCCTCATCAGTTGGATTTCCACTCAGACATGGTTATTTCATGTCCCTTTCATTCTCCTTTTCCAAATTCAAGCTCTATCAGTTTAGCCTCAGCAAAGTTTTTCATTTTTTCCCCTGTCGCCCAATGGACCTACCTTATATAGACGAGGAAAAAAGAAAAGAAAAAAAGAAGGAGCTCCCTCAATCCATCCAACTTAAAAGCAGATGTTACATGGTTGGTAACATCAAAAGGTCCTGTTAACTGTAGAGAAGGTGAAATCATATACTTCTGATTAGCCTTTTTCGCTGGTTAATATAAACAAGCTTAGTACATGGTTGCTGAGTGAACCCTGACCTTGGCCTCATGGTCAATACATCATCAGATTACAGAAAGAAACATGCTTTTGTTTCAACTTTGCCTTGTTAAGGCTAATTTCTGATTTGCAGATTGTCAAGCTTACTTTGGAGAAAGCAAGAGGACTGGATTGGATCTCCACAAAGCCCCCTGCTCTGGGGTAACACGGACGCCTCTAAATAAGGGGGCAGTATCCTTGGAACATGATTTGGCTCCTTTTAGGATACTCTTTCCCTCCTTAGTCCAAGATGTTTTCCATTTTGAGGTTGAGCTATCTAGAATGTAGATGTGCCCTCGATTTATTTCAAGGATATTTATTCTGAGAACGATAAGAGGTAAAATATAGAGAGAAAAGTGGTGGGAGGGTGTGGGGTAACAGCATTCCTTTTAAATATATGGTGAATGGGAGTCCTTCAACAAGTGTTGTGTTTACTTTGCTTGTGGGAAAACAAATCGACACAGGCTTCGTCTGAGGGGGCTGTAAAACAGCTCTTTGGTACGGGGAACAGCTTAAATTCCAAGTGGCAAGCACAGCAGTGTCACCCCAAGGTGTTAAGAGCAAATACATGGTGTTACCTTACCAGGCTAAATAGGGGGAAACACAGAGATAGAAGTGCACATCACATATCTAGAACCAGCAGAATGAAAACAAATAATAACACATTTATTATACACAAATAAATATAAAAATATTTATATTTACAAAAATATTTATATATATATATATATATATATATATATATATAAATTTTAAAAAATCACCCTCTCACCCCTTGTGGGGTGGTATGTGTCATCCTCAAGCTCGGGTCCTCTACCAGAGGCCTGGGAGTTTGAGGGTTCT
>JAPMOB010240226.1:0-15058 GCA_029875015.1 Lepomis gibbosus | reverse complement strand
ATTTTTAGACATTTGTGCATCGATTAATAATCTTCCACGTCCGAATCGCGATGCATCGAAGAATCGATGAATTCTCCCACCCCTAATTGTAATAAATAAATAACTGGGAGAACCCCATCTGGAAAACAGATATATTTTTGATAACACTTGATACACTTGTAAGCCACTAATTAACTTCACAAAAAAGTTACTATTTTAACATGTCTGTGTTCATGGTAGGTATAGGTATAAATACATACATATAAAAAAAACAAATACATATAAAACAAATACATGTACAAAGTGCACAAGAACCATCAGGTTCACGATGAACACGGTGCATGTTGTATTTCTGTCCATGCTCTGAAACCGTAATAGGTCATCAATAAATGAATGGCCGTGCACAATCTCTCATTTGTCTCTGATGTCAGTTGATGACCGGACTGTTGGATGTGCATACTGATAACAAATGACTGCGCCCTTCGCTGACCCTGCTGGTGGCAGAGGATGCCTGGCTGTGCAACTCAAATTCACTAAATAATCATTATGCCAGAGCACCGCAGGGATTTAATAAACTAGCAAATTGACTGGCTCCAATCAGGTCACAGTGTACACACTTGTATCTCGTCTAAATCCTCTGTGACGGCTAGAGGATAATGCAGGACTGTGTGTGTGGGGAGATGTTAAGGATGTGAATGAGGCTTAAGACTATAAGTCAGTTTGTTTACCCTATCGTCCAACTGCTAAAACGTAGCTCAGATATTCATGAACACATTTTAATTGAAAGCCACTTATCTCTCAGTAGTGAAATTTTAGGATTTAATATTGGGATTTGATTTCTCAGTGGTGCACAGGACGCTTTGAAATTATACATGTTTTTTTTCATGGTCTGTAAACACATGTGATTATATTAACTTTTACTTGGAAAAACAAAACTCTAGGATTAAACTACAAATAGACTGTGCAAAGTAACAAGTTTTTAATGTTTGGAATTAGTTTTTTAAGGCAGACAGTGATACTAACTTCACAGTGTGTCATGTATCTGCATAAGAAGCAAAGCCATTTCTCTAATCCATCGCTGTAAGCATTTGCTTAGGCGTATCTCTGAAGACTGGGTGTTCTTTTTGCTTTTCATGTGAGTTTATATATCAGAAAACTGTTCTGTTTCAGAGCCAAATACATCATAGATCGTAATTAATGCAGTGAATCGCCACTCTGTAGTCAATATTTATTGGTCAGTAGTGAAACAAAGTACAATGTGAAAGTAAAGTTTGTGGATGCCAGTCTGTGTACTGTATCATAAGTTATTTTTCTTTTTTCCATGAGTCTTACTGTTTAGCTTGGCACTCTCATCTAGAGTAAATGTGGCGCAACTCCGTGCTCAATGAGTTACGATCATGTGTTATGGAGGAATTGTTTATGGCAACATTTAGTTCCCATACGTGTATTGTGACACTGTTTGGCAGTGAAGGAGTATGGTGTGGTTATTAATATTCAACAAAAATAACACATTCCCCAAAACTAAAAAAAAATAAAAAATACTAAACATAACCATTAACAGGATATTCTTGCCATAGGTTCCAGTACTGTATGTAGGAGGAGAAAAGGTTTGTTGAAGTGATGCAACTTATAGCTGAAGAACAGGTACAGGGTTTTTCCTGACTCAGAATGGGCCTTTGGGGGGTGACTTTGCGTGACAGTAAACATGATTGGTATGCGTTCAGTAAAGGCAATGACTTACCTAATGACCAAAATCTATGCATTTTCTTATTTCTGACCATTTGATAAACAAAATATTATATATAATATATACAACATTAAATATAAAGTATAATGTTAGTATAATATATTTACATGTTACACTTATTTGGATATGCCTACAGATAGTTTATTAGTAGAGCATTTAGCTGTGTCACAAAAAACATTTTCTGATATTTACCTTCACCACTGTCATTAAGGTTTGATTAGTACTAATTTTTTTGTATTCATTGTAATTTCAGATAATAGTACAGGGTACAATAACTTACCTTTAGTAGCCTATAATATTAATTCCAGTTTCTGTCGTTGTTTTCAGTCACTAAATTATTGTGCAAGAATAATGCTCTACATTGGGGTCAGTCTCTGATTTGTTTATGCAAATTAACTTGTCAGAAATAAAGTTAAACATTTCTAAAGTTTGCTGTAGTGCCTCAACCTCTTTTTCCTCCAGGCTGTGGTTGGTTAACGAAAAGTGACTTTGACGAGCCACTATACACACGGCTGCATGAAAGGCTCCCGATCTCCCTGCTGAGATTAGCAGCCAGGCGAGAATGGGAACAGGTGAGCGTGACGTAGAGCCCAGAGAACCTGATTTGTAGAGGGGAGAGGAGAGTCCCGGTGCCGCTACGTCAAAGAGTAAAATGTAAATGTGACAGTACCGGTGAATACTGACACTCTTCAAGCACAAACAGCTTTTATCTTGTGAGAAATAACAGGAAGTCATTAGCACGAGCTTGGTAATGGAGCGTTCAGTTGCGGTCAAACCAATGCAGCAGCTGATTTATTAATCCAGCGCCAGCTGCATGTGCAAAATACAGCTGCTGTGGATGAGAGGAGAGGTGACTGCTGAAAGTCAAGATGTATTTAAGTTTATGTTGTGCTTGGATTTGAAAGTTGTTTTTTTTTTTTTTTCTCTTCAATTCTGATCATTTTGGCGTTTGGTGATTTCCATTTGGTGCTCGCTAAAATCTCTTTGGGGGGCACCAAAAATTTCTCTATGCAGGAAAAACCCTGAGTTAAGATTAGGGTTGAACAACTAAATATCAAATTTAAACTTGCATTAATCCAGTTTGACAAAACTTGCTGATAAGTAGCAGCTAGTGCTGATAAGTGATAGTTATTATACATTAAGCATAAACAGAGCAACATTATTATTCTCTGTGGACTCATGTTTCTGGCCTCCTGATGAATGTAAGCTCTGGAGAAAAATATCTATAAATATAAATGTATATTTAAACTAGTAAATGTATTGCCAATTAGCAGGTAGCATACAGTGTGCTCAGATTTTTTTTGGCTATACACAGGTAAAACTCAAATTTTCCAATTAAAAAAGCATTCTAAAGCTGCACAGTTGGTTGATTAATACAACTAATAACTCCTTTCACATTACACACAGTTATTTGTTAACAATATCAGAACTGTTGATTGGTGCAAACAAATCGAACCCCTGAAGAGCTGATATATGTTCTTGTCTTTCTCTTTTTTTCCACACATATTGTGCACACAAAACATTAAATTGAAAGAAAATACAAACTTTCTGCATTTTGGGGTCTCCAGAGTATGGCTTTGAACAAGGTTAAATATAAAAGATGAAAACTTAATTTATAGTGTATTTACTGATGTTGGAGATTTAAGCCAAGCCACAATAGTTCATGCCAGTCATAAGACAGCATGATCTAATTTTCACTGTCAAAGTGTCTTTTTCTAGGTTAGCCTCCTCTGTGTAATCCTTTCAGAATGATAAAACAAATACCGCTTAATTAATATGCACACGGCATGTTTGCTTTATTGAAGATGTTCATAAAAAACTTTTTATGAGATTGCTTTAGTGGTTTGTTTACTGTGATGCTGCTTCTGTTATGTCAAAGCTTTTCTTCATCAGCACTGAACTGGAGTAGTTATCTGTATAGATATGTGTGTTTGTATCATGTGGCAACTTCTGGGGCTGAAAAATGAAGCCAATCCCAAAAACTCCAGTTCATTGAATGGCCACTTAAGGCTGGCTCTAAAAGTGAGTTAATCCCCATTAGGGATGGGGATCATTACTCGATATCTTTATGGTATCGACCGAAACAGCCCAGGATCGAGTAGAATCGAAATGTGTCCAGTCAAACCAGTACTTCAATCAATACTTTTTGACCAGACTGTGGCAATAAATTACTATTTGTATGGTTTTGCTTACAGCCAAACATGCAAGCAACACACCGAAAGAAAGAGAAGTCCATGCCTTTTTTCCCGTATGTGCATGCAACAACTGTATAAAAAAATATACAGGCATGCGCCGAGTCCGAGTATAGCCCCTCACCTTTGGCTGCGGTCTCAGGCATGTCCACCACCATCACCACAAGCTTCTGGTATCATTTAAGACTTCTCTATACATTTTTATTTGTTATTCAAATCACTTGTCACTGATCGATCGCTGCGTTCCATCACATCAATTATATGCTTTTGTGGTGCACCAGCGATCAGCTGATTTTACTCACGGAGCCTCCGTCTGCAACTGCGGCTGCTTCAGGTGTAGTTGATTTGATCGGCTGGACATGCAGCATCCTCCCTCCTGTTACTGTGAGTCTTTAGTGTAGTCAATTCAGTTTTTTGATTGAAAGTTAACTTTTCCATTGTTTACTTTCACCACACATATAAAAAAATACCTTAAATTTGTTAACCACAACTCATTAGGTCACTAAACTATTTCACGCCACTCCTCCTAACAACAATAAAAATAATAGGCTACCAATCAACTACTATGGCTTCAACAGGTGGCATTTTATGCAAGGTATCAAATGAAGTACTCTATTGGTATCGGTATCATTTTAATGGTACTGGTTTTGGTACTGTTATCGTAAAATTTTAAACGATACCCAACCCTAATCCCCATAGCCCCCATGTTAAGAAGCCCAACATTATAGCACAAATAAACATATTAACAACCTGGTACAAAAAATACATTTTTGATCTTTATAGCTAATTCCCTCATTCATGACAACTGTTTGGGGTGTTTTTTTTCTTATTTAATTTACCCGTTTACACCTTAAGCCTTATTATAATTTAAAGGACATATGACCTTGACCTTTTCAGAAATAGAATAAGCAGTGGATAACCCTATAATCAATTTCTGTGTAGTAATCACTGGCAGTTCCATATATACATAACTTGATGTAACAGTGCAGCCTGGAGAGGCATTTGTTCTGATGGTTGTGAAGTTTTCTCTGCTCATCATACCCCTCTACCCCTTGAGGACTATTCCAAAGGGCAACCTAAGAGTGAACAAGCTGCTGTTAGAAAGCCGATATTCATGTTTGATGCGGTTCATGGGTTACTGTACTGAGTGATCTGTGGCTGTCAAGACTTATTAGTGTTCATACAGGTTGAAGTGGTAGACCAGAAAAGTCTAAAGGAAAATCTTGTTCTTGTTACAAAAGTTGACACTGCTACAGTGGACTGGTGTGCGTATACATTTTGGTGTGATATTGCGTTTCATCAGACTGGTGGCAAGTGATAGTTTAGTTGAGTAACTAATGTGCTGGGAAACTAGGAGCGCTCAAGACAGACAAAAAAACTGTGTGTGTGTGGGACAGGCGGCAGAGGACAGAAGCAGCGCATTACACCAAAACATGGTGGAGACTTGACATAGTTTTTTATTACATTACAATTTCGGTACAAACATTTACCTGCCAGTTTAAAGATTGAGATTTACTCCCCAAAATGGGTAGATTTGGTGCTTGGCGGGTGTTATTTCGGATCCTGGCTTAATCCCCTATAGAGAAATTCTCTTTTTCTTACTGCCTCTACACAGTGGTCAGCGTTTAGGGTCTGCTGCACCCCTGAAGTAGGCTGGGAATAAGTGTCTTGCTCAAGGATGCATTTCAGATTTCTTTTAGCTTTTCTTTTCATTTCAAACCGTCAACTCCTTAGCCATTGGATCAAATGAATACTGGATAGTGTTTTAGCCCTCGTCAATATAAAGGTCACTTTGTGTGAGAAAGTACTTTTAACAGCGCTGTACAGTGCGACCATTTCACTTTTTTGCAAGTAAAAACTACATCCTACTTTTAATCATTAATTAAATTAACATTATACTTTTCATTTAAGGGTATACTAATATACTCATATAATATACATATACTATTTATTCCTTCAAGTTAGTTGGATAGTACATCTGCAGAGGACAGATTTAGTTTATATATGAATACTGTAACAGGATGTTTCTTCTGCTTTAGATTAGACTTTATTGTCCACCTTAGTGGAAATTTGTCTTTGACCTCTCCAAAACACACATTAAGAATACAACAGTTAAGAATATTAAACAGTACCACCATTAAACATACAACAACAATTGTGCCATAAGCAGAAAACAGCAGAAGCAGGTGGACATAAGGTAGGTTACAGCCTATAAAAAACATATTTTAATAATGCAGTAATTTTGCATTCAGTACCTGTTTGGCATGGGGAATAAAAGATCTCTTATACATGTTCTGACTCGCCCTCGGGACCCTGAATCAGTGGCCAGACGGGAGCAACTCAAACTCTTGAGTTTAGTGGGTGTGAGGGCGTCTACAGATATCTGTCTGGCCTCCCTGAGTACCACACTGTCAAATATATAGCTGCTTTTGTTGCTTGCCAATCACCTTCCCTGCAATATTAACAATTTTGGAAAGCTTGTTTTTTTCTTTCACATTCAGGTTGCCACACCGAGCTGTTATATTAAACTGTAAGATGCTTTCTACCAGGCCCCTGTAGGCCATCTCGAGTATGTATTGAGTAACCCTAAAGTTCCTCAGCAGTATAATTAAAAACAGTCACTGGATGGCTGTTATAAAACTACTCTTCATTAAAACTTAAAGTGATCAGTGAATGTGCCCAAGTACTTAAATGTTCCACTACTTCCACAGGCTGGTTAAGTACAACAGGGTGATGTTACTAGCCCCTCTTGGTATGTGCCATTAATTTGTACTGGCGCACGATTGTTCTCAGAAGTTTAAAAAAGTACACTCACTTCACCACTTACTTGAAAACCTTAAAATGGCAAAGCCTACGTGGGAATACACAGTAAGAGGTGGAAAAGATATGTCAGGGTTTACTGCCCGGAATGAGATTTAGGCTGAACTGAGACAGCCTTAGATCTTCCTATCAGGCTACATAATACTTAACCCATTGACACACAATGTGCAGCAAGAATCTCGTTTTGCGCAGGAAAACAACTTTTATTTATGTTTCTTCACTCTATGAACAATCTGTATGAATTTTAAAAATTTTGCAGTTTAGCAGAAAAACCCAACATAATTACATCATGGATAGTCATTCTCAGTTTGGCGAGAGATCGCTCAAGAGAAGACCTGTTGCCGATCAACATCAAGTAAGAGACTCAGATGAATGGCGAGCCTTTGGACAGGTCCTAACAGATGCAGTGGCCAATTAAAGACAACCACTTCACAAAACGTAGCCCATTAAAAAGATATTTCAAAGTAATTGAATGGGAATACTGTTAGCTAGCGCTAACCGCCTTCACTTTTCCAGCAGTTGCGGAAACAACAGACTTAACGGACACGCTGTGACCTACACTGCACATGTTCTGCCAGACTGACAACTTACAAAGTAACTTTAAAATTTTTCCTTTTTTCCAATTCAGGATCTTCCACGTCCGCATCACAGTGAAGTACACTGTACTACTACAATGTTCACGGAACGCAAATGGCGGAACCATTCTATTCCCATTCCCATTCAATTACTTTAAAATGTCTTTTAATGGGCTACGTTTCACAAAACGTAGCCCATTAAAAGGAGATTCTTGCTGCACATTGATATAAACTGGTGTGACTATTAGTAATAAAACATTAAATCAAAAGTTCATAATACATTATGAACTTTGCCATAGCGGCTAATGCATGTTAAGTGATTATAACAACTGTTATAATGTGTTATGGACGCATTATATCGTGTTATAAATATATGCATAAGTCATTATAGCGATGACCTTCATAGAAAGTGCTACCAATTTTTCTGTCTGCTAGTTAATTTTAAGTTATTTGATTAAGTTAAGCCCTGACTTAGTACAGGGTTGATCAATTTTTGTGCAAAATGCAAATGAAAAATCCATGTCTGATCCTAGTATTTTGTTACCCTATCCATGCCACACACCTCTGTGAAGCTAAGAAGCTCATCTACAATCTCAAACCAACCATTTTTATCCATACCAAACACATCAAACACCGGGCATCTAAATGAGCTTATATCACAACATAAATTACTCTGTGAACACTGTACACCTCTAGTTATTGCATTCTAGATATCTCTCATCTCATCCTACACCGCAGTCCGACCACTCTAAAGAAAGCTCAGCTCCAGCTTGGATCAGCTGTGTAACTCATATCACTCAAATCACCAAATTCAGAGTTATTAGCTGGATAACAATAACAACAAACGCACCAATACAGTTACAACTGCTGACTTACATTTGCTGTTTTCGTTGTTATCTGTCCAATAACAGCTCATTTGTTGGCAAAAATAATTGTGGCCGCCATTTTGGATATTGTGCAATCCATGTAAGCTCTGTCTGTGTTTCGGTTCGCCTAAAGCTGTAGGAGAGGAAAAGTGTTGCTTTGGAACAGTCTGTATCGTTGTCTGCTGGCCGACTCGTTGTAGGTACACAGACATCCAATATAACAAACGATTCGTCTGCTCAAGACGAAGAGATATAGCCAACTTACAGCCCCGTAGGATGTTCTCAAGTTGTGGGCCTTTAAAGCATGACAGTTTATTCGGTCATAGGCATGTTGATGAATATTTACTGTTTTTATCAACATTTCAGCGTTTTGGATGCTTTATTTGGAACGTGGTTGTATGAAATAGTGTTTTGAAGAAAACTCCCAATACCAGTATATAACGCATAAACAGTAAATATGGCCAAAACATGTACATTCACCTGGTATATTTTTGAAACATTGTGTAAACTGTTGTATATTAGTTGTATATTCTTTTCATCAAATTTACAGTTGCATTTGAATTCCAGGTGTATTAGAAGATATCCTGTTACTAAAAAAATATATATATCAATTTATTCTTTAATAGTAAAAAAAAATAGCTTCATTAATTCATATTCCTTAGCTTCTGACCTATCAAAGGAGACCAGAATTATGCTTCTAGGCCTAATTGTTGAGAAGTTATTTCTGATTCATTTTGGGTATTATAAAGGGGCAAATAGCTGGTAGTTACCAACAGGTTAAGATGTACTTACATTTATATGAGAGATTTGCAGACTTGCCTCTCTGCTTGCAAATATCAAATGACAAAACAGAAGATGTTTTGGTTTACATTTCATTTTCAGTAATATTTGGGTTGAGTTTTTTTAATCACTTCCACTGTTACTGCATTGTAGTTAACTTGACTGGCATAATTTATGGATTTAACTATCACTTTGTGAGTTGAGGAAAACACTACCCAGTATCGACGGGGATTGTCTGAGTGTTGAGGGAACGGAAACAGCCTAAATGAGATCCAACCTGTAACAAGCGTAATCACAGGCTTTCCATCTGTTTAGATGCACGTATAGCTCTCTTGTTGGGGTCAGAAAAAAATTTAATTTGTTTTTGTCTTTTTTCCTCTGTTTTTTTTACTGTCTTTTCTGCAGGTTTTATGGGACACAATGGCTATCCAGGTCCATGTGAACACAAGTACTGTGGCTTGGGGCGTCACTGTGTAGTTAACCATGAGACAGGCCAAGGGGAGTGTAAGTGCTTGGATCACTGTAAACCGCATTATAAACCTGTGTGCGGTTCAGATGGGAAGCTGTACCAGAACCATTGTGAACTCCATCGGGCCTCTTGTCTCAGAGGACACAGGATTACCATCATGCACAGTGAAGAGTGCTTCTATAAAGGTAAGAGCTCATGTGACCTTAATGTAGGATGTGTATGGGCCAGTGGATACTGTATGTACTGTACCCTTTGCAATGTATGTGTGGTCCTGTTGACCCACAACCTGTGGGATTTAATTTATTCTATAACTTCCTACTTTGACAGGTGCTAAAATAAATAATGTGAGGTCATGTGCTTTCATCCAAAAATATGCAATTTTACTATAGGTACCACTATGGGACACAAATGCTTAGGCCTGGGCAGTGTTAGTGCCATGCCTGACCTACTGAGCCACACAGGACTGCATCTAGGTCACTTATGACCTAAAGGAATAGGGAAGTGAAAGTGAATTAAGATGACTTTTTCAACAAATAGTAGAAGAAGATTAATAACTGAAGCATGTATGAGTGAGAAACTTTAGCAGGGTAGGAAATTAACATTAGCCAAATGTTGACTGATAAGCTAGTTTATTCAATCAGCCTCTTTGGCAGTTAAGCAACCATCATTAGGAAGTGCCCTTCTAATCTTCTGCTATTTGGTTGGTAAAATAGTGAAAACTTCCATTTGGGAATCCAGACAGAACACGTTCCTACCCTGTATTTAAATGGCTTATTGAACATATTTTCAAATATACAGCAAGACTAGAATGAAGATAAATAATCTCACCCACCCAAAGTGAACAAAGAAATCGATCACAATGTTGTCTATTTTAGATTTTGCTCATTTTGCAGAAATTACACCCAAAATCTGAATGCAATTTACTTTGGGGACTGTGGACTTGAAGAAACAGTTTTGCATTATGTGTAAAAAGACTTTCATATCTGTCTGTTAAATACGAAGCCACTCACAAAGACAACCGAGGGCAAAAACAAGCCTGGCTAATCTAAGATAACAAAATCCGCTACTCAAAAGCTCACTAATTAATCAGTTGCCAAGCAACCAGCAGAGAGTCCAGGAAGTTGCTGCTAGTTCGGCACATAACCCACTGTGAACTAGCGAAATGTTATTTTTACTTTTTGTACAGAACAAACAAGATTTAATGTTTGTTGAACTAAATTCCAGAACATTAGTAAGATTTTAGAGGTGTTGGTAGGTGAATTTTGTTCTCCTCGGACAGATTTTGTAAAATCATATTTGTAAAAACCATATGTCAAACTATTCACACAACATGTCTCAACATTGCCCTTGTGTCCATGAGCATGCGATGCACCTTAGAATAGCTTAAAACTGCAGTGTTTTCCCAGTTTAATGTGAGCTTTAGGTGAATGTTTTGGTGTTGGTGGGGGGGTTTGGGGGTCCACCACCAAGAAAATGCTATGTTTTCCAATAGAAAATATGTAATTTCACATAATATTGGGCCATTATTTTTACCATATCTTTGAACAAATAGTAGGAAAAGATAGAGCAGAAAATAAAGATTATAAATTAAAATAAAGATCAGTCTACTGGAGCAACCTTTAGATCTAGAGAAAATAATTTGGTTGATTCTGTTGCTCCACAGTGATTTTACATTGATGGCACAGCATGTTTTGGGCATGACCCCTAAGCCTTATTAATGGCATGAAAACCCTGTTAATATGGCCTCAGAATAATTATAGATACGACTGTTCATGTTTGCTTTTGTGTCTTCATTTTACAGCTTCTGACATTTATCTTTAGACATTAATATAAAAAATAGGCAACAGGAGAAACCTCCCTTCTGAGGGGCATTTTATTTGCACATTAAAATACAAAAAGAATCTCCTCATTAGCTTGAAAAGACTAGTTTGCATCACTAATTAGCTTTACTAACCTCAGCTCCTCCAATGACCTCCGTCCTTTCTTTTCCAAAACCACTTTTTAAGACTGAAAACTGAAAAATAATTGAATCAGTCTGTATAGAACAGACCTACAAGCTACGTCAGTTTAGCCTAAGTTTATACCTGAAAAGTTGGCAGTAATAAAATACAGCTTCCAGTTACTTCCTATAAATTGAGCTAATGTTAAGTTACATAGCAGCTATGTAGCTGTTGCTTCCCTGCTCTGCGCAGTCTGAAGGGGAGGGGAGATGTTAGCTAACTTAGCGCTAACCGGCTTCACTTTTCCAGCTGGTGGGAAACAACAGACTTTTCTTGGTCTTGAGAAGCTAACACACTGTAACAGACACCATACATTTACTGCCAGAATATTTCTTGAACGCTCGTGTTCACCCAGGGTGCGAACTACGGGGGAGCCAGGGGGTGCTTAGCTCCCCTAAATAAGACATCAGCTCACCTGAAAGCATGATTTGTGATATTTTGGGGGGGGTGTTAAAATACTGACAGCAAGCTTTATTGTCATTAATTTCTATATTTCTCTATCATCATGGATCCATGCGTAAATATAGGAGCGTCAGATTTCATCCAGCCAGAGGGAACGATCACCGACCGTCCGCAGCAGACCAGTCGCTGGGTGATATCCTGTCCTTGGTCCGCCCCACTCCGTCTCCGGTATGGGTTTTGTGTTGCTAGTTCGGCTGAAGCGCTGTGAACGGTTCGTGATCATTCCGTCTGGCTGGATAAATATTACACATGATCCATGCACTACTACAGCTGGGAGCTCTCCGCAGCGCCATGCAACTTTTCAAAATTCATCCCTCTCACGGAGAAAAAAAGGTCGGTCACAAACAGCTGTTGTTGTTATTATGATAATAATAAGACAAACATGCCTGATACTTTCACAGTCAGGCCTACATGCTTGCAGCTATTAATGATCCAGCAGTAAGAATCAGTGTGTAATAATCCCCTCCACACGGCAAAACAGTGGAGAAAAAAAAGGGCGCTCCCCCGAAAACAATGGTATAGTTTGCACACTGTATCACATCACTTTTTTGCCGCTCAGACAATCAAATACTCGCTACGCACCTCCTGATTCAGAGTTACGCTGCTCCTATTACACGTGATTCAGGAGCGGTGGACTGCCGCTGCAGAATACATATAGCTGAAACACTGTATTATATTATCTATAATGTTACAATGTTGGATGTTCATGTTAAACATGGCCAAAGCTTCAAATTATGAGGTCACAGTATTTAAAA
Source organism: Lepomis gibbosus (assembly GCA_029875015.1). Classification (NCBI taxonomy): domain Eukaryota; kingdom Metazoa; phylum Chordata; class Actinopteri; order Centrarchiformes; family Centrarchidae; genus Lepomis; species Lepomis gibbosus. The sequence goes on along the minus strand of JAPMOB010240226.1, from coordinate 2,413 downwards.
GAAATCCCTGTGAGCAAAAACCTCAGATTTCTGAACACAATGTTTTGAACTGCTTTTTCTACCAACAGCTCCGTTCTACAACATACCGAGCCAGACAGAGACTTTGTTCCATATATGGTCATCTGCTCTGTATATTATTGTACTCTGTGTAAGGGAACTGCTCTACCATCTGCATTTTTATCTTGTCATAACGAAAATAATGATGTTAGTGAAACCATGTGGGAGTGTTACACTCTGAAAAACATCTTAATTAGGGTGGTATCTGTAATCTTCACAAAACTATTACGATTCTGAAGTTATTGCAATATGTACCTCAAATCTAGCTAGTTAATGTTAAAGTACAAGCACATACAGTACATCAAATAACATAACACATACTGGTATAACAGAATGCAGTGTACACAAAAGACATTGAAAAAGAACAAATTGCATAAAATATTGACAAACACAGTAGTGTATAACATTGCATAGTGAGTGCAACATAAACAATAAAAGACACAATCTGAAGCCAGCAATATAGCTCTTTGTAAAATGCACAGCTTGGTTTGGAGGCAGGAGCAGGTGGTAGTGCTGTAGTGTTCATATTTCCCTAGAGAAGGTTGACTGCTCTCTACTGTTGATTGTATAAACACACCAATTATTCTTGGTCCCTGGAAACAAGGCTGCTCTCCCTTTTGTAAAGCTAGACATCAGTGAAGTAAAAGCTCCTGACACACTCCACCTTTGTTCCATTCAGGTTGAAGGGGAATACTTGTTCAGCCGCATATTCATAATATTCATGAGCGATTGACTCAGACTCTTGATTGATTTCGACAGAGTTTCTCGTTAACTCGGTACGATACTGGGAATGGCTTTGGATCTAGATACTGTTGCTCTCTGTGGTCCTCCTTACAGAGAGTTTTGGGGGTAGCATCTTTGGATTGTAAAGCCAAAACAAAAACAAACAGCACATCCATCTCACCAAGTACGCATTCTTGCACCACTGAAATGTTCAATTTAGAGATGAACAAAGCCTCACTTCAGGGAGGAAAACATGAACAGGGTTTTACAACAATCCCTTACACTATACAAGAGCCAACATAACAACCATCTTAAAACAGCCGCCTCATGACTTGGCATTTATTAAGAGCAGTCTGTGCAGAAACATTGTAGGTAAGCCAATGTTAAAAATCAAAGCATCTGTTTCATCCCAATCACAGAAAAAGACATTCAGATCGATGAAACATCCCTGGTGGGTGACAGGCCTAATCAGCCTCTCTCATGTGTCCTGTCCTCTCAGACTACCCCTCTCCCACCCCCTCTACACCCAATCAGTATATATCCGCAATGCAGAGTGGGATATTTGACCAATGTCAGACAATCAATATCAGATCAACAAGAGCCAAAAGACAGAATAAAAAAAACACAAGCCCTCTTTTTTTTCTCAACTCATCCCATGCTTAGTCCAAACGCTTTCTTTTTACTGTGACTGATATGTAATCAATTTCTCATTGGATGAGAGCTCCAGGGAGAGGACACGGAAACCTGTTGTAGAGATTAGTTACCTCTGCTAAAGGCATTGTTTTCTTCTCTGCCTATACAAATATTTAAAAATAAAATCATAAGTGATAAAAAAAATCATGTTAAACCATAAATTATAAAAATGTTCTTTACAGTTTTAAATCTTTACACAGGATATCAGAGGGATTACTTGAAAATGTCACAGCTGCACAGAATTTGTTCTTTGTTGCAACTACAAAAGGCACCATGGCAATAAGAGGAAATGGATAATTGAGCAAATGTAATAGAGCTTACAGCCAAATCTAGATGTAATTATGATTCACGGGTTATTAGTGGGTAAAATGGAATGTGCCCTCAACGGCATGTTAAATGTGTCACTTGATTTTTTGTCCTCAAGGTAATGGGTTTAATGTACCTAGCAATATGGAGCTATATGCTCATTATCAGCATAATAATGAATTTCCTTTAGTTCAATATAAGTTACCTTCACTAAGGAGGTTATGGTTTGTGTCCCAGTTGTGTCTCCCTTTGTTATTTACTTGGATATCTATGTTCAATTAAATTTGGTAGAAAGTCAGACCGTAGGCGAAGAAGCAAGTTATGACTTTGTTGCCACGTCAGCGGCTGGCCTTAGGGATAGCAATTTCGGTCAGTCGGTCTGTCCAATACTTTGGTCAAGACTGAAATATTTCAACAATTATTGGGTTGATTGTCATGAAATTTGGTGTAGACATTAATGGTTCCCAGAGGCCAAAGCCTACTGAGTTTGGTCATCCATTATTGCGTGAAATAGCTTCACAACTATTTGATGAATTGTTCATGTTCTACTCATAATGAATTGATGAATTGTAACTTCGGTGTTATATCTAGTGCCATCAATTGTTATTTTACCTGCAAAATTAAGGCCATTCCC
>JAPMOB010240225.1:55000-70408 GCA_029875015.1 Lepomis gibbosus | reverse complement strand
GACGTTTTTTCAAAGCAACATTGTATTTGCTCACCTAAAACTTTTTAAGATTACAAAACTTGCTTACCGGTGCTCTCAATAGGGCCTACATATCACAAAGCATGGAGTCATTTTTATCTTAACAAACAATAATAATTTATTTAAAGAGTCAGAACCCTCATCTGTCCCACAACAAATAAATACAATTATATTTAATTAAAAATAATATTTTAAATTAAATATTTCAAGTTAAAATTAAATACATCCTTTTTGTTTGATACTGACAGTTTGGGAAATTATTTTATGGGGACAAAATACTTACTTACATATTGAAAGGTAATGTTTACTTTATCTACTTTGTAACATCTTTATCTACTTTTAAAGTTTAAACAAATCAAATGAAAATTATCAATAAATGAACAAAACTTTAAAATTATTTGACCAATTTTAAAGTTTTATTTCAATTTCTTCCTAAAATCCACCCTGAATCCACCCTTCTGTTGGGATCAGGACAGCAACACATATTGAAGGTTTAATCCAGATCAAAACTGAGATTTGGATCAGGTGATCTGATCTGATTTCAGAACAGCTCATTTTCAAGATTTTATACAATCCGATAGCCAATATCTTATTAGAGTACTTCTGAACAACACAGTACTGGGAATCGCTAATGTTGTCATTTCTCCTGCCTATATATATATATATTTACAAAAGGCTTAGATTATCTCTTACCTGTGCTCCTGCAGCGCCTGACTGATGTCAATATTCGATACCACATCTCCATAAACCAACACGAAGTCTGAGCGCACAAGAGACTTTGCATCAACATCCCTGAGAACATCCCCTAGAGAGCGGTACAGATCCGAGGTGATGATGTGGACTGTGTTTGGAGAGGTGGGTCGACACCACTTCGACTTCCTGCCAGAGAGACAGCCACAGCTCAACATCTTTCACTGAGACCAATATGCACACATCATGTGGATAATCACGCAGTTATCAGTGAAACTTACAACAAGTGTTCCTTGATTTTACTGGCCATCCAGCAGCAGAAGACAAATGTTTCCTGCACCCCAGTGGAAGTGAGGAACTCCAGGGTGTAGTCGATCATGGCAACATTACCCAGCGGCAGCAAAGCCTGTCAACAATGACAACGTGACAGGTGGCGTTAGTGAAGTGTGCTGCCTCATGGTGGAAACAGAAAAACAAGCTCCCGAGCATTATTAAACAACACCAACAGCTCTATCAACGGCTTCAAGCGACATGTTTATCTATGAAAGCACGTTTACATCAGTGTCAGTGCAGCCCTGACACTGTTTACAGCATGGACAGTAGCTAGCTACCATTAGCGGTTCAGTTAGCTTAGCTTGCTGCGTACCCTCGGCTGGTCTTTGGTCACCGGGAAAAATCTCCGGTTGAAGCTGTCAGCTACTAAAACAGCCTGCAGCGGCTGCTCCTCTTCCTCCTGCTCACTTGCACCTTTTCTACCTGAAAAGCCAGAGCCCGAACGACTCTGTTTCCCCCCTTTACCGGCCATGTTTGACTCAAAAATGCTAACCAACGCTGTCGTCACAATCTGCTACGGTGGCTGCGGTGGGACAATCTTCTTTTCGTGGCTGTCTGGCTGTAGTCAGCGGCGTCACTTTGTGGTCACAAGTGCTGGGGACATCTGATATGAGACGTTATGATGTATACAACAGATGAAAAGATATTACAACAGTATTTGGAAGAAATATTCAAGGCTGAAATTTATGGGGCGGGAGGAGTGTTAAATGCTCCTTAGCACCCTGCGTTCTGGAGAAATGTTCTGCACCAATTTGTGGTGGAAATATCTTTATTTATATGAAGGGAAACACAAAATTCAGGTGGCAGGAATGCGTAAAAAACAAAATTCAGAATATAAAACAGTTATCAGCATCTTTTTACTTTTTAGGACTTTTGTTTTTCTATTTTTACATTGCATGTTTTCTTATAGAGCAAATAAACCTTTCCCAAAATATTATTTGTTCTATAACATTTGATGTTGCAAGCTATTTATCAGAAATTTTAAACAAATGCTTTTAACAAATTGATGGGAACCAAATCAGCCATTTCAAAAAAGTGGTGGGGACATCCCCAGCATGCCTGGTGTAAATGAAACCTGTGTGCAACCGTGTATTCGCACATCGGGTCCAGGACTCAGAGTGCATTTGTTGACCTTTTTTGATCTATAACAGAGCTATGAATGTATACAATGATTTCATTTTCCACTTTTTTCATTACAGAAATGTCTTAATCTATAAACAGGGCCATAGTTTTGAGGGACACAAACTTAAGAACACATACCAAAATTAAAGTCTCTAAAATGACTTTTCATATTATATATGTTAACTGTTATAAATATTGTCATGTTGTAAATATTGTCAATGAATTTCATTTTCCTACATGAGCATCAAAAAATTATTACTCGCACTGACTGGAATAAAACTCTTGTGAAGAAATATTTTTTTAAAAATACTTTTTTTTAGCCAAAAAAAGTAATTAGATGTTGTTAATATATACACTTGAGCAAACACACGGAAATTGGGAGCTGCTATAATCCATATCTTTTAAAAATCTTATTAGAACATTTCTCACTGTAAATGATATGTATTTCCAGAACTTTTAATACAGGAGTTAATTTACAATATCAGCTATGGCAGCAGAGGATAGTCATACAGAACATTACACACCAGTCATACCCTGATTCTCAGCGACTAAGGATATCGATAATGTTTTAGTGGTTAGTGCTTTATTATTAGTTTTATCTTCATAATGATGACCTTTACCATCACTGGTCATCGTAGGTTACGTCATAGTTAAAACCTACACAAAAGATTCTCCATGACATCTTTGTTAAGAATTACTTTATTGCAGAAAAACTCAGTTACTGAATATGTGAACCAACATGTTTAAGTTTAACAGAGACAAAAACATCTGGCTCCTGCCGTCAGTTTAGACAAGAACCTTCATTCACTGTTCTGTTAAAGTTCAACAGTTTTTCATTTTGTTCTCAGCCACCTCAGATTGTAAAATACATTGCAATGCCAGAAAAAGAAAAACTATTGGTGGTGTTTGGTTATGTTCTTTGCATGCTCCAACACGGAGTCATAACGCAAGGTTTTAGATGTCCAGGAAGCTGGAATTCCCTCAAATCCAATCTGTGAGAATTAAAATAGCACATTTTATAAATTATCAGACATACTGGCATAACATTAAATATAATGAATGTAAGATTAGCACACAGTCATACCTGAGCCCCAAGACAGGCTCCAATGAAGGATCCTCTGCTACAGGTGCATCCCCCGCAGCTCATGGTTTCTCGGACAGCCTGCTCAAAGTTCTTGGCTGTCAGCACTCCATGCAGCGCTGCTTGGAAAGCACCTGGCAACCCTGAAAGAATATCAGCACCAGGCGTGAATGGCATGAAAGAATTTAACTTGTTTTCTCAATTTATGTCTTTTAAATAACATCTATTGATATGAATCAATTACATCTTTACACCATCTCTGCTCATTAAAAGTACAACTTAGTGATGAGAGAGAGGATAAAAGGAGCATCAGGAGGATACCTCATGTGTTTGGAAACACAGTGGGGATTAGCTCCTGAGGAGTCTTTGATAAATTCTCCTTCACCTGATGAATGTGCCCTGGAATGAATTGGAAAAGAAGAACATAGTCACTCAAATCAAATGAACATCTGTAAAAATGTCTGTTCAAATTATTACAAACATAGGGACTACTCAGTATCTTAAACTAGCACAAAATGAGGAAGGTAAACCCTTTAATCCCGTGACTCAGTCCCATGACTTTGGTGTAGTGAAGCAACAATGCTGCAGGGCTCACTTACCAATAACTGCTTTGTCCAGATCCTGGGGCTGCTTTCTGTTCGGGTCACTGAGCTGATCCAGTACCGAGTCCAAGGCTTTTGGATCAGGACCGTTCAGGATGAAATACTCCAGGAACCTGGGAAATAAGTCAATGTACAATTCATTATTTATTTCAATTTTAGTTTGGCCCCTATCTGCACTTGGTTTCCTTCTGTATACGTGTTTATATATAAATAGCATTTGTTTTTCAATCATTATATCTGCTTGTCTGGAAACTTTCAATTTTTATGTTGACTTTTCAAATTTATGTATATGGAAAACTTACTGACCTTGCAGCCGCCAGAGTCTCTGCCACACATGCATCATTGTTCTGGGTGACGCGGACTGCCTGCTCAACCTTTTCGAGCATGTCAGGTTTTCCTGCATAAAAAGCCACTATAGGAGCCAGTTTGGCTATTCCATCAATCTGACAGTCAGTCTCACAGCCTGGGGCAAATAAAACAGATTAATTAGAGCTGCTTCTCTTAGTTATTGTTATGAATTTACTGCAGATGTACCTGTCTCCTCTTTGCCTGCATCCACATTCTTCAGAAAGCTCTTCAAGCTTGCATGTCGCCATGGTCCCTCGATGGGCAGCTGAGGTCTTGGCCCTGGTATACATAAGGACAAACACAACATCATCAGTATTCCCACCTGACTAAGTCAAAAGCGGTGAATTCCTTCTTCAGCAACGACATAAATGTTGGTTAGCATTTCTTACCTCCCCTCTCTCTGTAAGGATCATTCACAGGCGTGTCATAGTCTGATCCAGGCCCAAAGAATTTCAGTGTGCGCTGCTTCAGATCGTCAACATTTAGACCTGGTCAAAAATATATTTACATATGTGAGGCAAGTGGTTAATGAGATATAAATCATCATCTTATATCCTCGCAGAACCCAGGGGGTCTAATTCTGGAATATTTCAGGTGTGGTGAGGATGTGGAGCTCAACACCCTGCTATTGAGTCATCAGGTCTAATTATTGAATCAATAATGCCAGGATGTGTGCACCTAACCACGTTTTTGTCTAATGGCGTGAAATTGAGGCTATAATTCTTCAGATGAAAAAGTTTAAAGAGTCCATGAGGCGGCCTATTGGGTACCTCCACATTCAGACAAGGACTCCAGCAGGACAAACGCCTGGTCTCCGTAGCAGCTCTGCTGGCCCGTCTGCCTCCTGTAGAAGGGGTTGGCCGACTCAGAGCGGAATTCAGGGTTCGGATCCTGAGCCAGAATCCCCTGCAGCTTCTGGAGGTCGTACACCCAGTGGAGGGGCTGCGCTGTAGGGGAGTCATCAGTACAGTTTTATTCTGAACCAGAAGTCCCATGAAATGAAATGGCTAGCTGAGTATAGTAAAGGTGCGACAACATGCAAAACTCTGGTATTGTGGAGTCAGATCATAGCAAGAAAAAGTGCTTGCTAATGATAAGGTTCATCTTTACCCGAAGGCAGTTTACTAACTATACAGATGCAACGTAACTCTACAGTATGATAGACTTTATTACTGTTATTACCTGCTGCATCTGCCACAGCTGATCCCACGACAGCTCCTATCGCTCTGTTGGCCAGAGCTGCAGCCATCTGTAAAAGTATTACTGTAAAAGTATTTCTGATTAAGTGCGTGAACTGAATATTTTCGGGTTGTGGACTGTAGACATTTTCTAGGAAATTGTGACAGGTGTTCATTATTCTAAAAGTCATCAACTAATCCATCAATAATAAAGACGATTATTGGTTCCAGCCCTGTTTTTAATATTTACAGAATATTTTTTTCCTAACTATTCTGACTCAGGTGTGACAGAGTGTGAAATGATCCCTCATTAGGTGATGTTTAACCATAGACTGTATGTTTAACTGGCTAAAGAGCAGTTTGATGTTATCTGCACTCTACTACTTTTCCTATGGTCTCTGACAGGCTGTGCGTTGCTTGAAAACAAATGGATAAATAAATGAGTAGATATTAGCTCGATGTGAGGCATCTAGCTTCATTAGCTTTACTATATGACTTGCATACAGCACTGTTTACCTCTCTATTATTTTAAATACAACAATGGCTTGTGCTGAGTAACGTTAGCAGTCGCAGAGTTAACGCTAACGTTAGTTGTTAGCGTTGTTGACTGCTAACGTTACCTAACGCAAGCTAGTTATGGGGCGTAAATGTTGAGAAGCCTTACCTTAAACTCCGTTTAATGTATACGTACAAACTGAAACCCAGTGCTTTCTGCACTGTTTTAACACCCCTCACCGATTTCGACTGTATTCATTATGAAATGTTTTAGCTCTTTAGCACCGCCCACATGGAAGCAACAATATAACACCGCCCACCTCAGGTCACCCTTGTACAGACCTGACCATCAAGGATATTATGAACATTGTTAGAGCTGTTGTGTAAGACATGTATGCTTACGACTGTGGCAATGGAATACATTCATGTCCTTAAATACAAATACATTCAAACCAATAACGTTGTATTAATATGGTGATTTTATTAGGCTACACATAGGCTATCAAATACCCCCAAACACTGACAAACTGACAATGAAACAAATGTGCAGTGTTTAAGATCAAACCCTAGTAGTAAATTTTTGTAGTCTTATTAAAATTTCTAAAACATTTCCAGCATCTAAGCTGATTATAACATCACTTACGGTTCAAAGACCCAGGGCAACTGGTTCAGGCTTTTGGTCACAGTTTAGATTAGAGAGCGTCATCTACTGAGCAGGAGAGGAAACTGCTGCAGACATGATAAGTGAACCTAAATGAGAGTTCCTCTTATGGACAAACCATCACATACAGCCTCTTCCAATACTGTATAGGCTACACTGTATGTACAAATATGTGTGGATTCTTGATAGCAAAAACACAAAGTTTTTTTCAGAGTGGGACAAACAAATGAAGTGAGGAACACATTTATTATATTATTCAGGACCCTGAAACTGAAGCAGTTACATGGAATTTAGCCATTGTTGATTTTATTTATTATTTAAACATGTTTTCCTACCCTGACATGTGGAAATGTCTTCTGTGGATAGTGATTTGTAAATAAACTCACTTTGTCTTAGGTAGTGTGTTAGGTAGTATTCACCGTGTCAGCTCCCTTCATTGACGCAGTGGTTCTCAAAATGGGTCCTTGAGGGGGTACAGGGGTTACAGCAAATAGGGGAATAGTTTATTTTCACTATTGTTCCATCTATAAGTAAAGTAAAGTAAAAACTTAATGTATGCTTACTTTGGTATAGGTTTCATATACTTTCTGTAACAAAACATCTAAAAGCAAAAATCCCATCAGATGGGAGACACTGGGACAAAATCATATCAAATGGGGTTTTGCGGTCCAATCTGTGTCAGTTTAGGGGTCCTTGATGTGAAAAATGTGAAAAACCACTGAATTAAGGCATGTATTCAAAAGAATGGACATAGAGGCTAATGTTTGGTGAACTGAGGAGAATGAGAGCAGATTTAAATGCTCCGTGTAGGTGAGCTGAATAATGCATAATTTATTCTTTTGGAGCCTCTGAGTTCTGTACATCAAATCCACAGTGAAACACAGAAGACAAAAAAATTGATGCATTGCCACACCTCCACACCTCAGTCAGTGACGTCCCAGCAGGGTTTTTTTTAAAGTTGAAACACCTGCTGTGACACCACTGATTGGGATATGGACAAAAGTGTACTGCCACAGTTTTATATTATATTTCTACAGTAACACAGTGAGCCACAGTTTAGCTTTATTCTCCATAGTCACCATAGTCACTAACACCATCTCTACCACACACTCATTAAGTCAGTGCATCTTTCAACAGTTCCCTTCAAATTAAAACTTTCCGCTCTAATACTGTGGGTGGGTAGCATGTCCTGCCACAGATACGAAGGGTGTGTTGTGTACGTGTGTGTTGGGGGTCAAAAGGAGTATTACGATACCATGTAGTCTGTATTTATTTATAGCTTACCGCTTCCCTTTCAATTTGTAAAGTAGTATCACATGCGATCATCTCAAACACACTTTGCACAGGGCACATGTGTACTGTATGCACAGATGGAGCAGACTCAAATCCCCCACCACCACCCTTGCCATAAAACTCTATGTTTCACTTTCTTCTTGAGTCAGGGCTAAGTGACACCTATGCCCTGAATCCTCAGCAGGTGCACCACCCTCTCCTCTCCTCACTCCCTCCATGTCCCTGAGTGACCCAGTGCCACATTCTAGCGCTGTGGCGGTGCCAGCAGCAGCAAATTAGACACCAGCACCCCCTCCTGATATGTACTTCTCTGTCCCACATCCATTATTTTTAGCTAGGATCCAAGCCTCCATCTACACTTAATATGGGAAAAGACTGCCTCATATTCAAAGCCACCTCTAAATCCATCATATCACTCTTTCTTCATTTGGCGCAAGGCAGACAGGCTCAGCACGCACACAAATACACACACACCATCACCACACTCATCTCTTCATTCCTTGCTTATGCACCCTCCACCTCCATCACTGTCTTCTCTGTTCTCACTCTGAGAGAGCGTCATCTCCTCACTCCACCCACTTTGACAGGTCTGCAACACACACTCAAGCACACATGCACAAGCACACACAAACACACACAGAGCTGTCACCCCAGCAACCACAGCAGCCCCCCGCCTCATCTTACCCATGCTCTGTAACACCCCACATAGACACACACTCACACCTATGTCAAACTTAGCCCAGCCCCTCTTGCACCCTGTGTCCCACTCCCAGTTTCCCATGTGAGGTTTTTAATAAGGTTGATGCAGGAGTTGGTCTTGCTCTCTTCTGGGTGACGCGGATTGGAAGGGGTTCTCCATACTTTGAGCAAACAATTTTGTTTTTGTTTTTGTCCCTCCCATTTGTTTACTTTCTGAAACGGCAAATACATTTACATTATCTTAGAGAGGAGCCATGAAGTGGACCTGGGTGCTTGTGGCGGTCTTGCTGTCCTTTGGGGGGATATCATTGGGCAAGGAGAGCTTGGACTTCCCAGAGTATGATGGAAAAGACCGTGTCCACGACCTCAGTGCCAAGAACTATAAGTCTGTGATGAAGAAGTACGATGTTATGGTAGTGTACTACCATGACCATCCCGGACCCAGCCGCGTCGCCCAGAGACAGTTTGAGATTGAGGAGTTGGCCCTTGAGGTGGGTTGAGATGGGAACTATGGGTAGAAAAACAGGGTAGCTTAGTGATGAGGAAACAGTATAATTAGTGCTGGATTAGTGCTGGATTCATATTACAAATGTCTTGAACTCAAAATTGCAATTATGAGTTCGTCTGAAGACTAGAGTAGAGTTTGTGGTTTCATATAATGTAATTTATAGTAAAGGTGAAATTTTGCGGTATCAAGGAAAGGAAAGAGAATATTTGACAGTTAACAGTTAAATGTGAAATTGAACACAGGGAGTCATCATGGAAAAGTGATGCTACAAGGTGGATAATAGCTTTGCTGGATTCTGAACTGTTGATAGGTGAACTCCTGAAAATGTGCCACAAGCCTGCAGTGTGTCATCAGTGTGGAGGCAAAGAGCTGAGCTGTGAGGATTCAAAATATTCTGGCAAACTCTGGGCCTGTGTACATTGTGTATGTGTGTGTGTGAGTTGATGCACTTAACACACCTCTATCAGTATACCTATCAGTATACCTATCACACCTGATGTCAGCCTGGATACTTAGCAGTTTCACCATGTTCCTCGCAAACAGACAATTACATCATTCAGTACCAAGCTTTCAGGTTTCAGGAGCCAGGTTGGTTCTCAGGTTACCTCAAAAAGTACTGATCACATACTCCTATACCACGATTTCCAGGAAAAATTACCTTTGCATTTCTTATCCTCAGACAGATATTGTTTAGATAAATACTGGACTAAAATCTACTGTGAAAGTTCTATAAAAAAGTAATTGGGCTGATAAATGGGACGTATACGCTGGACTATATTTTACAGCATTTGGCCTGGCCACTACACAGTGTACAGTAACTGCTGCTACCTTATACACCTGATGCATTATTATATTTTCAGGAGAGCTGCAGGCATTGCTGGCGGCTCCTTTTAGAATTGACATGCAACAGTCTCTGCAATTACCAACAAATTCAAAAACAGATTTTGGAAATCAATTCAGTGGGATAACTCTAAGTGTAATCTGCAGTCCCTACAAAACATTCAAGCTCTTTTTCTGACTCATTTTTGACAACTGTGATATATAATCACTTTAATGTGCAGATAGATTAGCAAGAAAAGTTGATGAAGGATTTTTGTTTTTGCTGTGTTCATGTGGAAAGACATTGGGTGGTTCTATCTAATGATGTGAAATCAACAAAATAAATGAAAGCAGAGGAAAATCAGTAATAGGTAATTATAGGAAGGAACACATTTATAACCAAATCTGAGAGAGAGAGAGAGAGAGAGAGAGAGAGAGACGCTGCTCTCCTTAGCATATCACATCATCTCAACAGCCTCTGGTGTCTCTGTATGGGAGCATTAGGGCTTGGTCTCAGGGCTGGAGGCCAGCACTGGAGGTTCTGGCTCCAGTAGTGCTGGCTCAGCTCGGCGCTGTGATTGACACTTGCAGTACTGTACTTGTCAGCGGATCCCAGAGGGCTGAGCATCACTGCCACCTCGCCAAAATAGTCCTGGGGCTGGTGTGGCTTCTGGCGCTATATTTGTCCCGAGCCGCTTTTGTGGTGGGTCGAGCTCGCCGAAGGCTTGTGTTTCTCCTTAAGAATGTATTATGATTTACATTTAATGAGGTTTTATTATTAGTAACAGACAACAGCAGAAGGCTCAACATCTCAGAGGTCAAGGCGCTCTGTGGGGGCTAGTTAAATTTAAATGAAATGTGATATAATAAGAGAGTGAGGAAGTCATATTTAAGTGTTTTCTCCCATGGTCAAAGAAGACTGTTAAGGTGACCTGTGATGTGTAGTTCAGGGTTGTGTGTTAGACCTAATGCCTAATAATTTTGCCATGTTTAGATTAGAGGGTCTGCATTCTCCAGACTAAAACTACCGTACTTTTAAATTGGTCACTGTCCATGAAAACAGATAAGTACACTATTATCATTATCAAAATAGGATGACTCTGCACTGTCCATTAGGAGGATAGATCATTTTTCCACAGCTAATAACTATGTCATTGTTACAGCATGAAATTACATTTTTTCACATGTATTTGTGTATATGTATGCATATTTTTGCCATACATGTATGTCTCAGTGAACAGGCACAACAGGACAGTATTTACATTTGCATGTCATGTAGATAGAAAAAACGCAGCTATGAAAACTATAAAAACCCATCCCAGATACTGAGGCTGTTGGTTTAATCTTACATTTCAGCTACATTACAGCAGACACACATTCTGTACACCAAGTTCCAAAGACAACTTGGCATGTTTTGAGTTTAGAGGACAGACACAGCTATGAAATGAATGCAAAGTAAAGATGTCACCAGATAACTAGAGAGAAATCAACTTTATTCATATGACATATTCAAATCAAGACGCACAACCTGTAATGTGTCAATACAATGCAAATACACATAGTTATTGCTCATTTCTCATACTTGCAGATTTTTAATTTGTTAGTTTACAGGAAATGGAAAACAATTCGAACATTAGGAGACACCAGTGTTTTTTTCATATGTGTTCATTACAGTTTATCCTCAAATGTATCCATCTTCAGTTGCTTGGATGTATCAAGCCATACTCACCTTAATCACTTGCCCTTTAAAAGTTTATTTTAGCTTTCTTAAATGCCAAAAGGGTGGGGTCTGCAACAAAATATAGTGCAAAGCCAAAATTACTGTACTTACAGACTTAATTTGCTTTTCTAAAATGTATATAATTCTAATTGTACATATTTCTGCATTATTTATAAAGTACTTACCTGCTGCTAAGCTACAAAACCTAAGCTGCTCTACTGTACCCCACCCATCTGCAACGCCAGTCAAATTAAAATAAATGGAAAGAATTATTTGCACAACAACCTGCAGGACAGCCTGGATGGTCAAACTATTGCAGATGCCAGCAAAAGCAGCTGCTCAAGATCTGTGACACCGATGTGTATGTGTGTGAGCGTGCGTGACTGCATGCATGCTTTTTACCCTCCAAACACACTGAGACAACCCTCAAACCACTTCCTGAATGCAGTCAGGCTGTGTATGTGGCACTGTCATTCGTAGAACCAACTGTCAGTCATGAGGTTCAAGTTTCATACAGATTTAGAAAGTGCATAAGCAGCGCTCTGAAAAGCATGCTTTTATGGTAATGAAACTACTGAGTGACACAAATATGTCAAAAAGGCATAAATGTGCATGAGATTTGGATATAAATACTAGTTTTACTGTACACTTATACAGACATGTGTTCCCATGTTTTATAGATTAAACTGACAAATCTACAGTTACATGACAGTGTCTTTGTTTCACAGCTTGCAGCCCAGGTCCTGGATGAGTTTGATGATGAGGATGTCGGAGTTGGCCTCATTGATGCAAAGCTCGACAAAGTAGTTGCAAAGAAATTAGGTAAACGCTCCACAGCACATTGTCATTATGCAAAATGGCACAAGCCAGTATCAGTATCTCAGGCTTTTACTCAGCCAGAGTTGAACTATTAATCTGTAACGGATAATAATTGAGACCAACCTGTTACCTGTTGTATTTACCTGTAACCAGAGATAATGTAGATTTCAGTGGGATAGTCCCTCCTTCCCTTTAATATTTCTTGTTCTTATGGAAGATAAATATAAAACATGTGGGAAGGACGACATAAGCACCTTCTTCTCTTTTCCCCCAGGCCTTGACGAGTCTGACAGCGTCTACATCTTCACAGACGATGAAGTCATAGAATATGATGGCGAGTTTGCAGCAGACACTCTTGTGGAGTTCATCTATGATGTTCGTGAGGATATAATCTCCCAGTTAATACCCTGCCTCATTTTAGCAAAAAAAAAAGTCTCTAAATCCCAGTTTGCTTTATTTGAAGATGACCTTGGAAATCTAATTCTGGGTTCTTCTTTTCTGTCACCTCCATCTCCATTTTTTTCCCCCTTTTCTCCTCCATGACCTTCATTTTCATTCATAGGTTCTTGAGGACCCCGTGGAAATTATTGACAATAGTAGGGAACTGAAAGGCTTCAAAAACATCGAAGAGGACATCAAATTGGTGGGCTACTTTAAGAGTCACAAGTCAGAACGTAAGAATCTGTACTGTGATGGCATGATAACCTGTTGCTTGCTTTTCAACATAATTGCTCATAATTGCATGTCAAGCAAGTGCAACAGAGACCAAGCTTAGAGTGCTAGATTTAACTTTGAGCTGCAGATGGATTTGATATTTAATGTGATTTTTAAGTAAGCACACTAGCAGTTACATTGATGATGAGGGCAATAAGTCTACATTCTTAGATATTTTATACATGGAGTGGTCTACTGAAACAACTTGATGGATGCCTGTAAAATTTCAGATTTTGAGGCTTTTGCCGATGCCGCTGAAGAGTTTCATCCTCACATCCAGTTTTTTGCCACATTCAACCCGAAGGTAAGTTATCATGATTATTATATATGTTTGATCAGATACATAGAGCTCTATGAAAAGTTTGGTACTGATCCATGTCCAGTGGGTTTATCAAAGCTTTTCTTTTCTCAAAACAGCTGTCCACAGCTGCTGAAAATGAGGTTGATGAGGGCATAGCTTGTAGTATTTTGCCAGAAAACCAAAGCCATAGCTAAAAGAATTGCTGGATGTTTTGGTGACTGGCAAAGGACTGTATATGATGCTTAGGACACTGTGTGGCCACTTAGGGGCATCGGTTAGAATGCAGTCCAGACAAGAAACTGGGTGATTATTCTCTGTGGATTTGTCACTACTAGCAATTCTTTTCACATTATATCAACAATGGATCAAATGATAATATTATCATTTGATCCATTGTTGATATAAACATTTTTAGTGCAACTTTAAGAGCAGGTGTTAGATCATCAACTTAAGTAAAACATACATTATTAAAAAAATTTAAAAAGCAATGGGCCAAAAATTGAGCCTTGAGGCACTCCATGAAGCGCTATTTGATACTGACCACTGATTAGTATAAATGCTCTGTGTGAATTATGCATATAATGAACCATTTTAGAACAACATCCTTTATCCCATGTATTTAACACTTAAAACAAAACAATATATAATTTTTTTTTATAATTGTGAGCTACTCAGCTCAAGTGATGAGGAGGGTTTCAGGAAACTCAGGACTTAAGCAGAAATATTTATTGAAGCTTGGCCTTGGAGAATGGCAGTACAAAGTGAGGACAGGGTGTAGTATCAAAATCCAAATCTAACAGGGGGATATTAATGGTAAATTGTTTGTACTTGTGTTGTGCCTTTCTAGTCTTCCAACCACTCAAACCACTTTTACACTACGCTACATTCAACCATATAGAACAGAGAATAACATTCACACACTGATGGAACAGCCATCGGGGGCAATTTGGGTTTAAATATCTTGCCCAAGACACTTTGACATACAGTTGTTCTTCACCCATATTTACATGTGTGAAGATTCTATTAGATATTGGTTCAAAAGAAGACACTATGCTCACCCAAGTTAGCTTAAGTCACATAATGATTTGCAGGTCACATGTAATACATTCTTAGGGGAGACAGTCTGTTTGCAAACATCTAAGACTGAAGAAGAGCACCATATCTCTCGTCTTTGGCTGCCAGTCATCACTCACCCACAGTGAAAGACACCAGTACGAACTATTACTATTGAGAGATAGAGGTCATTCTGCGTCTATGTCTGCAAGTGGGAATTTGTTGTTATTCAAAATTACCAAGTTTAGATTGCTTAAGTTGATGTAGGCTACAGTTCCTATCCGGATTAAAACTGCCATCATGTTTCTCTACAGTATGTTGTCATAATTCAGCTCCTAATGCTTAAGAATCAAGGTTGAAATAGATTTAAACTCAAAGACATCCTCATGATCATGTTATAAATGGGTACTCTGACTCATTCTGTGGTTTGCAGTAACGTATCCCCAAAAAGAGTGGAATTAGATGCTCAACTTGGGCAGGCTGGGTATAAAACTACATGTCAGAGGTAAACAGTGTTGCCATGTAAAACACTAAGCCCTCAGCCAAAACATTCTTCCTTCTTTTGTCAGACTACCTAGAAGTCCCAGTTGATAACAATGTAAGAGTTAGATGTTCACTAGCATGCCTGCTTTTCTAAATTAAAACTGATGCCAAATAAAGTTTATGTCTGCAGACTGGAGGCTGAATGTTCAATATACCTCCAGTGTATGTTGTATTGCTCAATCTTTCAGTTAGCACACCTACTACAAGATAGCTTTCAATCAAACATGCCATCCTGTATATCTATAAATCTTGACCTCAAACAGTCAAAGTTGTTTGCGTTTATTACAACAAACTAAACTGGTGAAACATTTTGTGAACTAAACCTTTTTATTTTATAAACCATTAATTCTTTATGGTTCCCAGGTCCTTTATGTTCAGTTGTGGGTTCTAATCCTTTGATTGTGTGTAACA
>JAPMOB010240225.1:0-52500 GCA_029875015.1 Lepomis gibbosus | reverse complement strand
TGCTTTACTGAAGTACTGGAGGGGTTGCAATGTTGTATGCATTATGTCTGAGTCCATCTGTGAAGTCTGTTGCAGTTTGAATGTGTTTTATTTGTTCACTTATTTTCTTGTTTGCCCCCATATCGAAACAACTGAAGCCAGATCCAAGGGTGCTAGCAGACTTTTCTATCACCAGCCTACTCTGTGAAATCAATGTAACGTTGTACACTGAAAGTGCTGTACATCATATGGATGTTTTCTACGATGATGAAATATGACAACAGCCATATTCTATTTTTGTAACAAGAGACATTTAACTTACTTTAAAGTCTTAAATAAATGACAGCTTGGACAGAAACCCTATTACTGTATAGTTTTTTAAAGGTGTTTGTGTGTGAAATTCTGCCAGCCTAAAGATGAATTGTTGCACTGCCACAAAGTGTCTGTGGAAGCCAAGGTAGAAATAATAAGGCTTTTTAATGGCACGTTTGTGTAGTTGTTTGTTCCCGTCCACGATGGCCATCTGTAACCACGGTCCCACTTTGAAAAGTCAGAATATACAGACAGAACGTACACTGTGACTTCCACTAATTACATAGTTCATTTGTCATAGACACAAAGCAACTAAGTGTTTTGCTATTAACAATGGAGGTGCCCTCCAAAATGGAAAAAAAAGATGCATTCTTGTCCCAGTCTTGTTTTTATTAAGGAAAGGAATCTTAAAACAAAGACATCTCAAATATAATATGTTTAAAAAGAAACAGAAATACCCAGAAAAGGACACAGGGCCTTGTGGCTAAACATGAGAGAACGTGAAACACAAAGGATTTTTTAGATATACAAAAAACATTAAAGCACTCTCTGTTCTGAGCATAGATTTATATCTGGTCTTTTCATCGTTTGGCTCCGCCCCTCTTATTTCGTGATGTAACCATAGACTAAACGTTACTGGCCGCCCCAGTGTGTTTGGCGCGCCTGCGCCAGTACGAGACACGCCCCTTTTTTCTGCAAGCCATGTGGCTGTCGTTGGTAAATAAAGACCCCTGCTAATTAGTGTGATTTTAATCTGATTTTTTTTGTACAAACGCTGACTTCTGCAGAGACAACTCAGCCAAAATGTCGGCGCGCGTCGTGAACATCCAGGCGCAGGTGGAGTCGGTGCTGGGAGCGCTGGTAAAAGCGGCAACCGTGGAGTTAACCAAACTGTTCGAGAGCAGGTATCGAGCATCGGCGCTGGATGTGGATGTGGGCCGCAATGAAGACAAAAGGGAAAATGAAACCTTTGAGACGCTGGATAGTTTAACGATCGAGGACACAAAACGCAGCATCGGAGTGCAAGTGGACGGAGACATGGGTCCGCCGTTCGAGCTTTGTGGTGTGTATTAGGAGCTTTAAATGCTATGACTTCCTGTTTGCGTGCACCGCTAGGTTGCAGGAATAAATGCATAAGAAGAGTGTGTAGACAAGTTGCTCCTAAAAAACATAACTGCATGATAAGATCAGAAGCATGCCATAGCATGTTGTGCTTGCAGTCAGCACACACTCAGATGCATTTGTGCATTTAGTTCCTGCAAATTATGTTCATTTTGAATTGTAGCACTGAACTCCTGCAGAGTGTTCCCCCATTGAAAACCCAGTGTAAAGGAATGTATGTGTCCCTCTGTCTTAACCCCTCCCCCCTCTTCTCCACAGGCCCCTCTTTACCCTCAGATGGGGATTGTTCCAGGGAGTGCAGGGAGGTGGAGGTGGTGGAGGGGTGTCTCATTCCAGTAATTCTACTGGCTGAAGATAATGGCCAAGTTGACCTCGAACAGTCGCCTGTGAAGGAACAGGTCAGTGAGAATTTACTGGGGTGTAAGTCACCCATGTAAAGAGGAGGAACAGGGTGAAGGGAAGTGTGAGCAACTTTGACTTACACATTAAAGCATGTCATCAGAGCCTTGTCTGTTCTTACAACATCTGTGTACCCTCCAGCCAAAACTGTGTTCAACTTGCTTGACAACATGATGATCAAAATCAGAAATACTTTATTGATCACAGAGGGAAAACAATATATAGTGTATTTTGTTTGTTTTAATTTTACATGTGAATAAAAAAAAATAAAAAATGGAAATTCCATTTTCGTCTTCAAATCGGCCAGCAAACCGTTCGTGTTTCGCTGTTATGGTTTTATCTATGTTATCTTTCCTTACCGCATCTCTACAAACGCATCTGCTCGCTTGCTATAGTTGGTTGGCCGGTTGATATGAGGCATCTTGACAATTAAAGCAGGGTGGTAGTTATGTATGTTGACTGCTGACTGGAGGGGAAACGTAAAAGTCAAGGAAGTCGACGTTGATTTAAGGTGCATGAAACAAAAATAGTGTCAGAGCGACACACTCATTGGAAAAGCTGAAACACTCTTAGCTGACGCAATCAGTGTTCCCTTATTCGCATTGCACAATGTTATGAATGAATGAACATAACAATCGTTGCGTTACGACACTGGACAGTACAAGCACCTGTGCAGCTGATTCAGCTCTGTGCCTTCAGTGATGCTTTCCCTCCTTGCCTGCCAACCCCTGCACCAACACTCAGCATCTGACCTAAGGGAACTGCCCCGGTGGGATGCCTGATAGATCACGTGGGAAGCTCCAGAATAATCTTTCCCTTTGTTTAAAGCAATGGATTACAGCTTCATTGTCCTACTTTTTAATTCACATGAAAAACAGAGTAACAAAATAATGCATTGTATGTTTGATTATCTTCTTATCAAACAAGTTAAGCACAGCTTTGGACAGAGGTTACATGGACCATATAGCAGTATGGACCTTTTGTTTTGTTTTGTTTTGCTTTTCTTGATTCTGACGACTTGCCTGAATATACACGGCCCCAGCACATCTTGTCATACTTGTTTTTGAGGAATCAAAAATGTATTTTGTATACCTGAAAACATTTAACAGTTCTACAATAAAAGTATGCATGATTGTTTATTACAGACAGGAACAAGAGCTCATAAGAAATCAACATAAATATCAACTCCAGCAAAAATCTGTTTTGTTTTTTTTTTTACTGGGTTTCTTTGATCAGGATGTGACACAGACTGTGGACATGGTAGAGATGGGCGGGTTTGAAGCGGAGTCTCCAACGGACAGCGATCAACAAACAGAAGTCGTTTTGAATGGTAAGGAAAAGTACAAAGACAGTAAGTTGAAATGCAAGGCTGAAAACATACTGACTAACAGGAAGCATGAACATGAGATGCATTATGCAAATCAGACTACGGTGAGGTTTTATCTGAGGAGGATTTGAATTATTAAATACAGATTAAACAAGCAGTAGTAGTAGTAGTACTTCTGTCAGAGGCAATTAGTTCAGACTGCACTTCTTTTTACAAGAGGAAGTTGCAAATGAGAAGTATGAGCCATTCATGGGACCAGTGTTTGTTAGGCTATTTCTTTAATGCAACATTTCATTACAGAAATGTTGTATTTGTGTGTGTGTATATATGAATTTAATCCCATACATATTTTGCAAATAAGGCAAGAGTGGACAGATTTTCTGTTTCACTATATGCTTGTTAGGTATTCGATTTCAACAGTATGTAATATTTGTCATAATATAAATAATTATCATAAACAATGAGAGCAATAAAAACCATCTGAATTATATTTGTGTTAAGCTTTTTCATTAAACGGTCATTGTGTTGTAAAAAACAGACAAATGTGAACATAAAATGTCCCTATCATAAACTGGCAGGAGTCCCAATGTGTGCTGGGATAGGCTGCACTCTGCGGCGACCCTGAACAGGAGAAGCCGTCAGAGTAAACAAAAGATAAAACACACAGAGACAGAGAGAAATGATCGTCTCTTACGCACAAAGCAAAGTAAAATCAGTTGAAGAAACCAGGACACGGTCTGAGTGACAAAACGTCATGAATTTAACTGATGATGCCAGCAATGTTATTTATTCCATGTTGGAATATATTCAGACAGATCACAGCTAAACAAGAAGGTTTCTGGAAAAAGTGGAGGGAATATCCAACGTGATTAAAAATTTGCTTTGATCTTTTTCAGCCTCTGAAGAAACAAGGACAGAGACATTAAGACATGGATCTACACAATGCTCTCCAGCTAAACAGAAGCCTCTAGTGATCCAACCAGACACACGTGATAGCGTTTCTGGGGAGAAGGTTAAGTTTGTTTGCCCGTTGATCCTAAAGCCAGAGTCTCCATCTCCCAAACCGGACAGCCCCGAGAAGCCTGTTCAAGCCGAGCCTCAGCCAGCCCGCGTGAGCACCGCCAAGGGCACTGCCTACAGTCCGTCCCCGTCTGATGGAGCTGTGACGCCTGGTCAGGTTGGGGTTTGGGAGCGGATCCCCACACCAAAGGAGACCAAGAACAATCTACATATGAAACTGAAACTGACTTCTCCTGACCAAAAGCTGATGCGTCCCTGTGCGGTTCAGCTGGTGAACATGCTCACGGTGCCTGAGTCAGAGATGACGCTTCAGGGTGATGTTGCTAAAGGTGCTAACAACAAAACTGGCTGGCCTCTGCCCAAAGACCTCCGCCGCCACCAAGGTCTTCACACAGGTCATCGCCTCTGCTGCTTCACCCCCTGTGGAAACGGGGTTTGGCGGCTTCAGAAGGTGGTCACCCACTCCCGTGATGGATATGCGTGCAGCATTTGTGGGAAGACGTTCAAGCGGAGGAAGATTCTCCGGCGGCACGAGCGATTTCACACCGGAGAAAAACCATACTCGTGTTCGGTGTGCTCAAAGACGTTTGCGCTGAGGAAGAGCCTCCGCCGCCACTTGAGGTTCCACACAGGGGAGAGGCCGCACACCTGCACGCAGTGCAGCAAAAGCTTCCGTTTGCGAGACAATCTGAAAGCACACCTGAGGTTCCACACTGGAGAGAAGCCTTTCAGTTGCACTACTTGTGGAAAGATGTTCAGGATCATGAAGAATCTGGAGAAACACCAGTGTGAATTCTTTGTTCCTTCATTCAGGACAATTGCTGGCTTGTAGCTGTGGGAAAATTGGCTAGTATTGGTAGCGGTTGTGCCATTTTCTACCTCAGACTGAAAACACTGTATCACTTTTGTAGAAGACTGGCATGTAAAGTTGAGATGAGAAAAGTTTAAGCTTTGAGGAAAAAAAACAAACACTGACCCAGATTAGTTCTTGACACTCAGCCATTCCAGGAAGGTTATATTTTAATGACCGATTATTAAAAGGAGTTTCAGTATGACGAGGGCATTTTCTAGACACTTATACTAAAGATGATTTTGTCTTTTACATTTCTTTGTTTTTTATTCCTTGCCATATTTTTGTCTCCTGTGATTGTGGACCAATAGTGGGACCTGGACAGTGTACAAGAGTTGCAACACTACTGACACTATTTAGCATCAGACATTGTGAGAAACACATAGTCAGTTTGCAAAGAATCCCACAGTTTACCAGGTATTCTACATATATGCTGAAGAAGATTGTTAAATGGGTTGCATCAGGAAAAGTTAAAAAGCTTTTTTGGGGAGCCTACAGAGAGAAGATATCTGTTGACAAAAGATCCTCACCTGCCAACCTTTCATATGTCAGAGTTGTGGGCCTATATAAAGTACTGCCACTGATGTTTATTTTTTATGTCTACATTCTTTTTATATTAGGATTTCTTTTTTTACTTTACGGTCTTGTCTCTTATCAAAAAGTATTTTGGTGTCATGTTCATGTTGATTACTGAATGTATGTAGACTTCTTTCTTTTCATGACCTATATGAGCATTAATGCTGACTTTATAAGAAATCTGGTTTTAATGTTACAACACTTTGGGAAGATAATCATACTATGATACGTGTCGTGTGTATATATGATGTTCCCTTTTAAAATACTGTTTTAAAAGTTTTTTATATCCGTTGTTACAAATGTGTTTTCATCTTTTTAAAACCTCTGGTGCTTAATCACATTTTTGTTGTTTTAATAAAAAAAGCCATTTTTCTGGGACACATGATTTTGTTTTATTGTGTGAATCTCTACACACTACTTTCTAATAAAGGACCCATTGCAAAATAAGTTTATAAGTTGTAACTAATGTCTAAATACTTCATAAATAATTGATTAATGCTTTAGGGGTGGTGATGGCGCAGTGGATAAGACACAAGCCTTTGGTGTGACAGTCTACTGTGAGGCAGCAACGTGTCCCTGAGCAAGATACTTAACTCCTCGTTGCTTCAGAGGCGTGCAAGCGCTGACATAAATAGCAAGTGTAAGTCGCTTTGGATAAAAGCGTTAACTAAATGAATAAATGTAATGTAAATGTTTATAGATCAGTTATAAGGAACTCTTATGGTAAAGTCAATACATGTGTTCGTTTAACTGTTACTTGCATGTTGCTATCCGATCAGGACTACAGAGAGAAGCCATGGTTTCAGAGAGAGTTTCTAAGCATTTTGTAGGGCAGATCTCTTTGCATGTACTGCATGTCTACAATATGTATGCAAAGCAAATATTTGTCTGGATGTAGGATTAGAGAGGAGTGTCACAAGTCCAGGGCCATGATGAGCCTTGTTACTGTCAATTTTAGTGACACTGACAGTGTAAAACAAAAAACTTTGATGAATTTGTCACTTTTATTAATAGGCAATAAATGTTTTACTTTTTAGCTTGTTTGGCATGATTTTTTTTTTTTTTGCAACCAGGGTTCCCATCGTGCTTTGCGTGATATAAACAGGAAGTAGTTTGTCAGAGCTGGGTTAAAGGAAGAGATGTATAAATTTATACAGTAGCTATATAACAATAATACATTCATGAAAACACCTGTGTCGCGTTTTTTTGAAACTTCATATCTATATTTAAGTAAATCCACGCAACGGAAAGTCATGCTAAATTAGCTATGGGTCCTGTTTGCTGTAATCTAACGTTACAGACAAGAACACGATTAACTACTTCATGCTAAATTAGATAGGTAAGTTATTTTGCTGCCTGAGTACCTTTTTATATGATTTATCTCGCTGGACACTGTAGAAACGAAACGTTATAATATTTTTATTTACGTTTCTGTGCGAGGAGTCTGCCCACATGTTGTCACTCGGGAAAAGAGTTAAAGATTTAAAACGGGTTTAAAATGTCGACAGGTTTCAACCTCACAGATAAACGAATACAGTATGTTACACCTATTCGTCCTAAGGCTGCATTAGATATTCACATTTTAAAGATGGTTTTGATTAACAGAAAACACACCGGTGGCACAACATTAATAATAATGGCTCTCCCATTTAGTTAACGTTAAGCCATATGTCTGATGCAGACGTAGAAATCTCTGCTTTATTAAACTTATTGCACCAACATGGCCCAAATGCCCCATGATGATATCCAGGTAGGTTTTTCCCAGCTGATTGTATGACCAATAATCGAACACCATTTCCATCACGTGGCTTTTATTTACACTTTCTGGAGTTTTTGCCGTTGTGAAGGCAAACCGGACCAGCTGGAAAATTTAAACAATCTGTTATTCCAGCGCTGGTTCGTTTCAGGAAGCGGACCTTTACGTGTGAGGCCGCCCTAAAAGTCCACAAACGTGTGTTTATTTTTTTCTCGCTACGTATGAGCAAAAAAATGAATAGTGTAATTAATTAGTGTCCTGCTTTTGTTGTATCTAATAAATGATATGTTGACTATGTAATCCTGTATTCAACCTTTAAATTTATGTCTATAGGCTAAGTTACTGTCCCATGCTACTCCTCATAAGTCCCGCCCTACCAGGAAGAACAAACTCCGCAGTGCTTTCAGTTTTAACAATGTGTGTACAGAAAACAGCAGACAAGCAAAACTGAGGGCTTTTCTTAGCTTTAACTTGAAAGGTAGGAGTCATTTTACTAATTAGCATCCCTGATCTTGTGCTAAGGCTTGTGGGTTATTCATAACAAACGATATTGTAAGTGGTCACAAAGGCGGCAGTTAACTTAACACCCTCCTGTCTCCTCTGGCAGGTGCTTTTTAAAGAGGAGGGATCAAAAATGGAAGAGACAGAGAAAACAAAGCTGGAGGAGATGCTGACGTGTCCAGTGTGCCGGGACATCTTTAAGGATCCTCAGCAGCTGCCCTGTGGACACAGCATGTGTAAGGGCTGTCTTCATAACATGAAAGATCACTCCTCAGACACTCTCTTCCCTTGCCCAGTCTGTAGGAAACAGTTTGGACAGGACATTGGGTTCCAGAAGAGCTACGCACTGGCCAACATCGCAGAGGACTTCAGGGTGAACAAGATGAGGAGGGTATCTGCTATAAGCATTTTCTCACCTAAAATCTATTTGATCGTGCCACTTGAAAGATGTAGAGAGTAAAGGAATAGTTGTGGAATGTTAAACCTATTCTCAAAAGAGGACAAATGTCTAACACACCTTTTCCCACATCTTAATATCTGGTTTTTGTAAGCAGGACGAGTTGTCAAAAAGTGTGTACTGCGACTTTTGCCTGGAGAAAAAAACTCTGGCCTTTAAAACGTGTCTGAAGTGTGAGGTGTTGCTGTGCAAAGAGCACGCCAAGGACCACCTGGAGCTGCCTGTGTTCACGGGACACCCCTTGGTCAGGCCCCTGTGCGACCTCATGGAGAGGAAATGCCCGCAGCACGACGACGAGGTGCTGAGGTACTACTGCAACACGTCCAGACGCTACATCTGCAACGTGTGCGCCCTGGAGACCAAGCGGGGCAATCTGGCCACTGAGGCCTCCACTGTCCTGCGCAGACATCTGACTGTGAGTTTTGATTAACACTCTTTTTTTACACTATATACTACACTATATTGGATTTACAGAGGAACGTTGGGATAGAACCAGAGTGGGATTAACCACACAGAGAGGAAATTCCTGTTGCTGACTGTGCTACAGAGAAACTGGATTTTCTGGTCACTGACAGTCAGAAAGAATTTCATCTAGCATCCCCACTCAACCTGATTCTTTCACGCCATAACCTCTTAAACCTCATGGATCAGTCATTATAAATTCATGTTGTACAAGATACCAAATATGCCTGGTTGAACCTTTGGAAAAAGAGTTTCATTTGGACCAATGCAGCCATGTAAAAAAACATGGAGTCTTGGTTTTAAATAATTCACTCAGTGAAACGTTATACAGCTTTAATAAAGAGGTGTGATGCGATGGGGTAAGTTTAACTGTGTGCACATTCAACAGGAGTACATGGACCAGCACTTCAAAATACTTGCAGAGCAAATTACAGATACCAATGAGTCTGTAAAAAAACTACAAGAAGACCTCCAGCTTGAAGTAAGCTGTTATCTAAAATTTCAATATATGTGATTTTAAAAAGTTCATAGTACCCTTTGTTTCCAACACTTTTCAGATCTAATATGTATTTTCTTCCTCACAGAAACACAAAGTGAACCCTTTCCTCAACAGCGTCACAATGGTGCTGCTCTGTCTGTGGTTCATAGTTCTGTATTATGGTAAGACCAAACCTGCTATTGTGTTTGTGTAGGAACCTTTACTTCACTAAGGGTAATATTACACAGGTTTCCCCACGTCATGTTCGGATCATTTGCTGAGCTAAAGTAAGCCAAAGGTGACAGCCTGTGATTGTTCTAAACAGTAGGTCAGTTTCTGTCTCTGGTTTGTTTAGTCGACTGACGGACACAGCTGTCTTGATAAGGATGCACTCTGCGGTCCATCTCCTAGATAATCCAAGGTTGAGATTATCTTTATATTTGTTTCATTACAGACAGACAGAGTGTCTCTATGTAGATAGGGAGGTAGGTTTATTGTCACAATATAAAATAGAGTGAAATTGAGTCCCTTCTGCTACATAGCAGGAAATATTCATTAATACAGAATCAATTATGAAAAATGGTAAACACAAATAAATTATCATCAGTGGAGCAGTCCTGAAGATCATTTAGAGTTTAAGAGTCTGATAGCTTGGGGAAAAAGCTGCTCTGCCAGTCTGGTGGTGTGGCAGCAGAAACTTCTATATCTCTTCCCAGAAGGCAGCAGGGTGAACAGGCTGTGGCCGGGGTGGGTACTGTCCTTTAGTATCCTTTGGGCATATGGTGTTGCATAGGACTTTAATGACACACAATGAGACTTAGGTTAACATAGGTAAGCATAGTGTCTTGTGTTGAACCAATAGAATCTTCACACCTGAATAGAGGTGTGAATAATAACCGTATTTCGACACAGTGAATCTAGGAAGGATAAATACTTCCTGTGTGGATGCATCCTTCAGATGCAGTTTGCTACTACACTGTGTTTATACTCCTATATACAATGCTGTGTAAGACATCCTCTTCTTCAATAAGAGATGACCCAGTCATAAAAGTTATTTCCATAACAGTGTTTGTCTTGTAAGTGTAAACATGCGCTCACTGATGTCTGTCGTTGTTTCCAACCAGCTTACAACTACTCTGTGGAAAACCAGACGCTAACAGAAGCGCTGGACAAGCAGCAGAAAGGCGTGCATCACATTTATTCCTCGATTGCAGGTAAATTGCAGGAATTGAGAGCCCTACTTTTTTTGTTTGTCATTAATATGATCCTTCCATGAACTCTCACAAGGAGGTTAAATGTAAAAACAATAGGTGCCTCTGGAGCATGTGGCTGCTCAGACACTTTCTCAAGGACATGCGTTAAAGTTAAGGGCACTATTGTCTGATCAGGTGCTCCTCTTAAAAGGCCAACGCCTTAGTAACTCATCCAACGTGTATAATTGGTGTATGTTTGTTTTTTCCAAATAACTATAATATATACATATAATAAAAATATTTTTTAATTCCTGCATAGAAGTCTTGGTTGATCCAATGAAGAGCCACAAACCTCCAGAGACAGAAGATCAAGGTACAGAAAAATGACTGTTGAAACATGGTGTTAGAATGGAAATGTTAATTAAACTCCATCAGAGAGAAGTACCGTCTGCTTGTGTTGGACTACACCTAATAGAGATTTTTAAAGTGCTGGAGAGAACCTGAGCTATGTCTGCTGTCAGTGTGATGCTGACCATGTGAAAGTCATTGTTTTGTCTGTAGTGTCACATTAAAGATAAGCAGACGGTGTGTCTTTACATGCACATTAACATGCTGGTTTTGAGTTTGATCCTGGTTTTGATCACACTGGGGATATGATGTTAACATGGAACATAGTATAATCATGATAACAGTGATATTAATAACCAGGTCTCTCTATTATCCAGGTTTCTGATCATCTGCATCGATGCCTTAATAGTTGAGGATGAATTCAGTTCTGGCTGCATGGACTGTGGCTGCATTTACCACTCTGGATTTAGCTTCATCTTATCCTAATTAATGGAAGATGAGAGCAACAATACAATTTTTTAAATTATAAATATATATATATTGTTAGACTTGTGCATGTACACCATCATTACATTGTTGATCTTTTTTTGTTTTACTGACTTACTAATACATAACTTGATTTGAGGACGCACATGTGTGCATGACAAAGAATGATCGGAAACCTGGAGGAGAGTTTACTTTGCAATACATTACAAATCTCATATTGTTTACATCTTGTAACAACTTGTATATCCAGGTAATAATCAGGACACTCCAAAAAAAACAATCATAACAGTGTGCATTTAAAACACACTGATTGTTTTGCTGGCCAAACTATGTAACTTAGGCCACGCAGCAAAACTATATACAGTAGAATGATAAATGCTAAAATATAACAGAAGTAAAAGATGAGTCAAAGTCAGCAAACTGACTTTATATTAGATACAGAGCAATATATATTTAAAGCTAGCTAAAATTAGCCACCGTTAAGCTACTGGTCATACCAGAACGAGTCAGGTAGCAGCAGCAGAACCCTGTATTAAATTAAGAATATTGTTTTGATTACCTGTTCAAAGCTATGCGCTTTAAACGGGTAGTATTTTAGTTATATTAAGATTCAGATGTAATCAACCAAAAATTCAGACAGGAACAGTAAAATGAGACATGCAGGACATCTCAGAGGACACCAAATCAGCTGAATCCCTTTTAAATCCAAGAACAGTCTTGTAAATTACCATTTTAATTTCCATGGGTATGTAATGTAAAATTGAGGTAGCAGAAATACTGTGTATGTGAACCCAAGTGGTCTGTCTCTCTCAGGAATTCTCATGTTGGATCCAGGCACTGTCAGTCCTTTCCTTCAACTCTCTGCTGACTTCCAAACAGTAGAGAGAGTGAAAACCAAGCTGGACTATCCCAACAGTAACAGCCGCTTCGATAAAGCCCCGCAGGTCCTCTCCGCCCAGTGCTTCTCCACTGGTACCCACATCTGGGTGGTAGAGGCTAAGGGATACTGGGACATCGCTGTGTCCTACAGATCCATCCAACGTAAGCGCAAGTTCAGCAGCGCCTTCGGAAACAACGCAGAGTCCTGGAGCCTTACCCACAATGGCAAAGGCAAGCTGTCTGCCTACCATAATAAAAGAAAAACGGCTCTCTCTGGGACCTTGCAGAGTGGCCGAATAGCAGTGATGGTTGATTTTAAGAAAGGCCACATTACATTCTGCACTGTGGAGTCGACAATCACACATCTGCATGCATTCAAAGCTGAACTGACTCAGCCAGTGTGCCTTGGTTTGGGGCTTTACCGTGTGGATCCACCCAGTAGGGCCTCTATTGTCAAAGCTTTGTGAATCCTACAAACTGTTAAAATGTTCAGCCAACACTGGATACAAACTGCCTTAAATCTGTAATCGAGGAGAAATAAGGTTGACTTGCACTAAAAGTGGAGATGGGTAAAAGCAAAGACCTGATTAAGCCAAAAATGAATAGAACATTTGCCCTAATAATATATTTTAATACTGTATAGCAAGGTGTTTTAAGGTAAATACAGTATGTGTGACTGAGTTTCTCTTTTATTCTGTATCTTTATTTCCATATAATGTAAATACAACTGAAATATACACAGTTTATAAGGATGGGATGGCTTTTTTTCAACAAAATGACACCATGCTATGATATACAATAAGACTAAGAAAAAGGTTTTATTACATTTGAATCAATGTTGAGGGACTTTCAACAGATGAGTCTTACCACACCAACAATTTAAAAAGTTACCTCAATATTTCAAAAACAAGAAAAACTATATCCATATAATCTAATTCAAAACATCAAACTTTACAAATGTACATTACATACATATAATTTTTCCTTGTCTTTTGGAGCAGGCACTTATTGACTCTACATTTTATGATTAAACGCGGAGTTAATAGAATTTTTGCTAAAATAAGTGAGATAAAAGAACTGAAAACAGTCTGAAGAGATAACTTTTGCTAAAAGTGACAAGTATAGGATAAAAGTAAATGCCAAAATGTAGCAGTAACAGTAGCAGAGGAGGGTCAGAAAGTCAGCAAATTGTCTCAGTATTGTCAGTTACTCAGCAATCTGTTTAAAGGTATGTAAACCCCTGGGTGTAGTGAAGGTAGCAAACGCCTGTTGTACTTACAAAAGTTACGTTTTACTGCTTTAAGACACCAAGCAAAAAGAGGAAAACCGATTTTGCTCATTTATTAAGAAAGCATTAAAGCCTAGGATTTTTTAACAATTGGCGATGATCTGCACAGAATGTTTACATAAAAAATGAAGGCAATAATAAACCTACAAGGCCAATGTAGTGCCGCAGAACAAAAACAAGGTAGAGACTAATACAAACTGGGTTTTTCTACTCAAACAAAGGCATATTACAGCTAAGTGAAGAAATAATTGGAATTGTTTCTTTTGCAAATCAGACAGTGAGCAGTGTACAGTCATGTCTCAAACTACTGTGAAAAGGTTGAAATGTTGCTCGTTTTCCCCACAGTTAACAAATATAAACTGACCTGTGTGGGCTGTATTAAAAATACCATTGTACTTAACTTAAATACTTAATTGTGCTGATTTTTCCTCTAGCTGCCTTGGAGTCCCACGATGCCTGACTAAAAGCTGTACACACAATAAAACATAACACCCACACTGCAGACATCATTAGAATAGTCTGTGTGCCAAAAATACTAACATGGACTGGCGTTCTAATTTAGTGCCATTTAGCTATACTACTCGTTTATTGTCCTGAACAGCAACTGCCAAACCTACAGTACATGTACAAAACAATGAGGAGACTTATGATACTGTGGTTTTTGACATTTCTGTATAGCACCAGTTCTGCATCAGTCCTTCGACTATTAACACTCACTGTCAGTGAAAAACAAGCATTCTGTTGATTCTGTGATTGGTAGTGGCTGCTCTTTATTTCACTGTTCCCATAGTCTGATTCCTTATCGAGCACCACGCCCTGAATATGTCTCTGAAAAACAGAAAATATTAAGTTCAGAAAAGTAACTTATGTCTGCTGGAAACAACAGCGAAACATCTGCATATTTCAAATCTCTACACACCTGCAGTGAGTGGCCACACATTCATTGCTGCAGTATTCTTTGTCCCAGTCTTCACTTTCTACAACTGGGTTGTTACAGCCCACCCTCACACACACGCTCTTCGTAGTTGCGGGATCAGTGGACCCATTCACCTCCATCTCATCCTGAAAAAACAAGGAGAAAGGATTTGGAAAAGCATCAATAACTTGGGTACCTGATATTTTCTCTACACTGATCTAGGCACAGTAGGTGACATTTAACACCACTGTCCTTTTGTCCATGTTGTTATATGACACAATGAAAGCTAAGGTGAGAATAAAAAACAATGTGACCTATATAAAACATCACCTTCTTGGACATATTATTATAAGTGTCTGATAACATTGTAGAAATGCTACTTACAAAGAAAGACCTATTTTAAAGAGTAAGATCATTTTCTCTTTAACCAGAAAGAGTCACTTTATTGCTCATGCCAAAGCCACCAAACTCCATGGATATAAATTTGACCTCTCTGGTGTACCGCTGCTTCAATCAGTTAGGTTGTGTTTTTAACTCTTTAAAACACCAAAGTCACGCAATAGCACACAACACAGAAACTGACCAACCGAGGCAGTGGTACATCAGCAATTCCTGTGTTATGTGAGGCAAAATTACTGTTTTTAATCAATGGATTCTGGTGGAACTGAAGAAAGTGGGTTCTTGTTAAATAAAAAGGATCTTACTCTGTTAAAAAAAAATGTCTCATCTCTGCAGAGATCCTTTCCACAATGTTGTCAGACATTAACAATCAGGCTAACAATTTGAGCCTGTCAGTGGTAAAAACAAGAACTTCAGTGGATGTGAAACAGTCCTGTAAGGATACTGCCAGCTGCAGCACACTCAATACTGGGCCAGTTTAAAAAATGTTATCCCAACTAGTCACAGAAAACAAAAACACGGAAAAACATGCTTGTTGATGGTCTCACTCACTACAGCTCTTTGCACACAGACAGACGCATTTACAGCTGTAAATTCTTTTCATTTTCAGACAACTGACTTTAGGAAGATCTAAAATCTCAATTTGTGGATTTTTTTCTCATTTTGATATTAAAGATTTTTTCTTAGGTACGTGATAAGAAAACAACCAAATTAAAGCTCTGTTAAAATTGTAAACCAAACAAAATATCCTAAGAGGTTGAGATTTATAGACACTAGCTGAGCATCTTGTGACTTTGGCAGTTACTTTAAAACCTTAAACCAGTTAAATCTGATTGTAAGGAATCAACTGCTACAGCTTGTTGCTGTCTGAAGATGAATTATAATAGTGTTTTAAAGAATTTAAGCCCCAGCCTCATACAAACAAATAATAGCAATGAATTAAGAAGAACATTTACATCTTCTGAAGGGAGCACTTCTGTAACTTCATCCTCATCTGTATGGCTTGGCGTATCAGTGGAGTTCACCACCTGCACGGACACCATGGGTGCAGATCGGGCAGATGTAGTCACGGTAGATGAAACAGCTGCTGTATTAGGGACAATAATTGGCAGGGCCTCTTTGCCCTGCAACGAGGCAGGGACTATTTTTATTTGGAGTGGAGGTGGCGGTGTAGCCGTGATGGACAGAGGAAAACCTGGTGTGGTGCTTCCCTCGCGGGGCTTGGCCTGTAAGGGGGGAGGTGCTGGCGCCATTTGCTGGAGCCGCGGTGGAAGCGGTGCGTTCTGCATCTGCTGCAGCGGAGGTGGCTGACGAGAGGCACCGGACACCACCAGTGTAGGCTGCAAAGTGCGGACCCCTCCGGGCAACACAGTCACCACCTGGCCCCCTGCCTGCAACATGTGCTTTGGGATTATGATCTTGGTGATGGTCTGGGCTGGGGGTACTGCAGCTGCTGGAGAGGAGGCTTTGTTTGCCCCCGTGCGGGAACGTGTTGTCCTCTCTGGAATATCCAGAATGATATTGGAGGCACAAATGTTGGTGATGGTGTTCTCTTCTAGGTTGTTGTTAGCCAGGTGGATGGCGTGGTGAGTAGCAGAGGGAACGGCTGCAGGTGTCAGGTTGACCACTGGTGGAGGAGGCGAAGGGGCTGTCTCCATCTCCTCAATGGCAGGCTGTAGTGAAGACAGATTAAACATTTTGAAAAGCCATGTGAATGAAAAATCCCATACAGCAAGCAGGACCTTGCATGATCTTACCTCTGAGAGCTGGTTGGCTCTATAAGCTGCCAGGGCTTTCAAATACTCCTTTTTGGCTGCTTCTGTCTTTCTCTTATACACCTAATGAAGACAAAACAAGGACTACTGTGAATAGATGTAATTGTCTGTACATTACCACCAACAATCATTGTTTTTCCCCCCAAGCATGATATAGTCCAATTTTATACCATATAAGCATGTGTTCTTATACCTGTTTTTGTTCCTCAGCCAGGCTGTCCCACATGGAGGCCACTATCTTTGATACCTCCCCAAAAGATGCATTGGGGTTCTGACCCTTAATGGCTGCCTGGGTGTCTCTGAAGAACAGCGCGTACGCTGAAACGGGCTTCTGGGGTTCATTTGGGTCTTTCTTCTTCCTCCCTTTTTTGGCGGCCACTGGTCCAGCCACTGCGGCCAGTGTGGCCGGCTTACCCCCACCCCTCCTGGCTGTAGCCGGGGATACAATAGATGTAGAAGTTGGGTGGGAGGACATTTGGGAGAGGGCAGACGGAGAGGAGAAAGACATGGGGGAGTCTACCAGCACACTCCTCTGAGTAGGGAGAGGAAAAGGAGAACATACAGGAGAGGACATATTAGAGGCAGGACCTAAAACATAGGATGAAATCCAACATGCATTTATACAAGACTACACAAATGCATCTTCTGCAGGTTTAACCCCTCACCTTGAAGTCATCCATGTCCTCATCCTGCAGGGAACCAGCTGGTGACGGTGTTGCAGACAGTGGCTGCTCAATTGTCTCTGAATGATGCCTAATATTTTCACCTCCAAGACCTAGTGCCAGCTCAGACTGGTTAATGGTGGACAGCTGACTGCTTCCCAAAAGACCATGGCTGATGTCACCAAGTTGCACATCAATGGTCATGGGGGATGAACTGCTGAAATGTGAACCGCTGGAATTCCCCAGTTCCTGTAGAGGGATTAGAAAGCAAACAACTTTTAATTGCATTCATGAACAACTAACATTTAAACACAGCAAACAGCATTCTGTGTGAAGGTGCACAGGTTGAGCACTTACCAATGCAGAAGAGCTCAGCAGGGCTCCCCCTCCAGCCTGGCCCATTGCCCCAAGGTTCAGCTGCTCCAGGCCTTGAGACCCAGGGTTCACAAAGGTGGAAGCAAAGGAAGGATCATTGGCCTCGACCACCAGGTTGCTAACAAGACTACGGGAGCCTGAAGGTCCCCTGGTGCCGTCTGACCCGTCTGTCAACTCAAAGTGGGCCACGGCATCGCTGATGCTCAGAGTCGGGTCTGGATCAAGGGAGATGGGGGGAATCTCAAAAACCTCATCCCCGAGGCTGGGAGTATGGAATGTCTGCTGTATGTGGAAGAAGATAAAGAAAAATGTGAGTTCTTATTGAACTGGGACACGTGTGGAAATATCAAATTTTTTTTTTTATCAAATCACAGACCTCAGCGGACAAAAAAGGGTGCCCCCCTCCACTAATGGTGAGGTAACTGTCGCTGCCTTCTGGAAACTGAAACAGACCGTTAGCATATAAGTAAGTTAACGTTCTGCATTTCCATACTTCAAAGCCGACCTTTTAAACACTGGTTAGCTTAACGTTACCTTATTTTCCTCGGAGTATCCACCATATGCCTCGGTGTCCAAAAACTCCGAATCAACACTTTGAGCGCAACCGCCCGACAGTTCAGAGTAAAAATTTAGGTCCATTTTTAAACTATTTTCTCTGAAACATATATATATTATATTACACACGTTGCTTACTTTGTTAAAAAACAAACAAATGTCTTAATACCTTCCCATCAAGATCAACGACCCCAAAGACTAAAGCTGATAGAGGCTAACGTTTGCTATCTAGCTAATCATTGCCGGTGGTTAGCATAACGTTCGGATCGAGGATATGATGTTAAGCCACCTTAGCTTTAAAGTCCAAGGGAGAAGTGGGACATGGGGGCGATTTGAGGCTGTTCACTGCCACATAATCACAATGTTGCCTAAATACTACTTAGAAGCTCCCCGAGGCGCAAATCTTACTAGAGGCCCAACACAAACCAATTCATATTGCTGGAGTGATGC
Source organism: Lepomis gibbosus (assembly GCA_029875015.1). Taxonomy (NCBI): domain Eukaryota; kingdom Metazoa; phylum Chordata; class Actinopteri; order Centrarchiformes; family Centrarchidae; genus Lepomis; species Lepomis gibbosus. Next base: position 33,935 of record JAPMOB010240225.1, on the reverse strand, counting down.
TAACCCCCAAACCAAACGGAACGGACTAGCTAGTGTTGGATTCACGGGCTGTCGGAAAAGAACATTTGCTAGTATTACTTGAACCTATAACTTCCAGCCTGCTATGTGACTTGCAGCTGACACGTGAGCATGGTGGCTTTCTTAACCAAAGAAGGTAAAACTGGCATTTATAACCATTTTGAACAATTTGTTTTACCAACTGAAACAGTCGGTTATACACTTGTTTCCACTATTTAGCCTGAAGCATCGTGTGAAGTTAAACATTAAACAAAATTAAACATGGAACGTATTCCATGTACGAGCGAACCAAACCCCCTGAAGGCCGCAGTGCTTCCCATTGGATCAACTTAAACCAATCAATTCGACCGTTCTGCTCTCTCAAATGGACGGTTGTGAGGTAAACGAAATTGAGGCGTTACTTGCAAAACATTACTTACCGATAACAAATAACTCACTTTCAGTTGAATGGTTAATGGCAGTTGGAATAGTCAATGGACGTAACGTTACTATATTTTTAAATAGAAAGCCAGCAGGTGTGTGACTGGAAGGTGAACGTATTAGATGTCAACAACTGAGTACAAGCTTTTGAAATAAATTGCCTTATTTGTTCTTTCCACCACTGCTCCCATGATCAGATCTAATCTATTCACCTCTCCCAATCTTCTCTTTACCTCTCTTTAAAAACAGTACTTTCTTCTTTTTTCTTCAATAGCCTATATTGTAAATCTACATAAATCTGCCAAACATTAGTGTCTGTTAAATTTTTTTTTTTTTCTCAAAAAAGTTGAGTTTAAATGTCTTTCACGAAGACGTCATTACGGCTTCAGCATTGTTCTGTTGGTCTAATTTCGTCTTTTGATACTTTGAGAATGATATAGGAAAGTGATCAATTTACCAACATTATCATCGCAACTGTTGTTGTGGAGTGTCTTAAAGTCCTTTGATTAAACGCCTCAGTCGACATACAGCCATGTTTATTCTGCTGAGATATTATCTCTATGCAAATTTCAGATTGACTATAATAAACGGTGCAACATCTATACTAAACATTATGTTCACATCTGTGGACAGTCTTACAATCGTCAAGGTTTAGAGATTTGCATCATTCCGCTTCTGATCGCTTTTAATATAGTAGCCTATATATAATAATTTCCACGACATCTGAGTTGAGGGACTTTGCTGCCAGGAATTAAGCCTTTCAGACAGCAGGAAGAGTGCTACCCACCGCCTCGTTATAAAAACCCATGGCCCATCCTGTCTCTAAGGAATCATAAGCTCATGTCCTGCCACCGGTGTGTTTAAAAGCTCGTCTTCTTTCTCATTTTTGATGAAATGGTGGTATTCTTCATTATTGCAGCAAGTTTAGCAAGAGCAACTCTAATTTATTTATTTATTTTTACATCTCAGCTACCATGTTTCAAAACAAATCAATGTTTTAAAAATAAATAAATTCAAGTGATGAACAAAAATGTTTCCTCTTACATTTAATCTTTTATACACATTATTACTATTATTGCTATGTCATAGATATATCTGTATTGTGCGTTTTATCCTTAACCTTTTCTTACTCCTTGTTAGTCTGTCCAAATTTACTAGGGTTTAGGTCAAAGCAGTGAGATTGTTTTGGTGTTTTCCTTTCTTGCTGTTCCTCTCCTCTGCTTGGATGTGCTTTCAAGGACAGGAGAGGATCTCTGTTCCCCAAAACATAGAAACCCAAACTGTGTAAATAATTATGCATCCCTTTGCTCAGGGACAGACGTTGGTGAATGTCCTAGGAAACAGAACCCCTGGTCCAGCTGATTTGTGTTGTAGTACGTCTGCTTCTTCTTTTTTTTTTTTAAATAAATTCTTCAAAGACAAGTTTGTTGTAACTTAATTATTTGCTTAATCCCTTACCACCTATAGGCGATTTCCACAACAGTACTATTTGGTACTTCATACGTCTGAAGAATGATGTGTATGTGGACATTACTGCCATCACTACCTTGTAGTTTAATAAGGGGAATAATTTAAGCTGCTATGCCTTTTCCTCTGCTGTAATTAGGCACATACAAACCTCCTTACTGCTCGAAAAAGTCACAATAATGCACACAAACTTGCTTTCACTGTAGATTGCTGTTATTCATTTCACAGATACACTCATCATAAAACAAGAATAATAACTCATTGCCGTCATCTTTGCACCATGGTACACAACTGACCAGCTCTACATTGTACAATACACCCATCCTCCTAGCACTGCTTCAGTAACTAATACGTCACTTTCCCCATCCCTCCCTGTCAACCCCCACCCCTCACATAGAGTGAAAACAATAACAGTACATCCACACAACGGATCCCCTTTAAGTTCACAGACTCGTCTGGATGCAGGAGATATGACCAAACGAGTTCAAGGGATTGTGGGATCTGGATCCAGGGTCCGCTCGGTACACATGTCCAGTTTCATGTAGCGCTAGAGGACCGGCATTGAGGTTCTTAGATAAGAAAAGGGTATCTGTACAGCAGGGGTCCCCTTTTGGTCATGACTGGGAATGTGATGGGAAAGAACAGGTATTGGAGGAAGAGGAGAATGACGAGTCGTGAAGTAAGAAAGCTCAGCTTTTTTGCCATTTTGTCAGAGGTTAGAGAGGAGGATCGAGGAGACAAAGATGGAACCACAATTATGATGATGAAAAAGAAAACAGATGGGTGCAAATCTGCTCTTCATGGAAAAAAATCTCTATATAAAATAAATGAATAAAAGTAGCAACAAAAACACATTCATTCATAAGTTGATCATAATATGGTAAAAATAAATGAGGAATAACATGATTCATTGTTGAAAAGGGGACTAAGTCAGATGTTTTAGGAGAGGGGGGTTCAGTCAATCCTCTGAGCTTGATGAGGAGTCAGAGTCCTTCTGTGCTATGATGACATCGTCCAATAGCGCCTCTTGATCTGAGCTGTCATAGTCACCTTGGGAAAGGCTGTCGCCGCCCTCGATTTTAACATCAAAGTCTGGACTGGTAAGGAAGTGATGGGAGGTCTCTAAGTCCTCCTCATCCATCATGTAGGCTCCGTCTGACACCAGAGTCTCCTCTTCAACTCCGTCCAGGTTGGGGTCTTCGTGGCTGGGTTCTGCAGTGTGGTGATGGTGGTGGTGGTGGTGGTGATGACGGCGTCTGCTTTTCTTCGGGATCTCCGAGTGCTCGGTCAGCAGTCGGTGGTGAAGGGTCTCAGGCAGGAAGCCCTGTGAGAAGAATAAATATTCATCAGACACATTAGTAAGTCTATTATGGAAAAAATAGTGGGGGTGTTTTTTCACAGTGTTTCCCTTTTGATGCGGTGATCATAAAGACTCAAATTTACCAAACAGGGTAAAAAAAACCCCAAACAGTTGAAAGAGTAAAGTCACATTTATAAACACAGCATTGTATTAATATAATAGCTTATGTACGTACAGAATTACGAACAGTTTCAGACCACTCAGGTGCTACAGCATTATCAGGATTCTCCTCCAGATATTCCCTCAAGTCTTGCAGATTCGGACAGAAAGCAGCTCCAACCTAAACAGCAAAAACATTTGGACGTCTGTCTTTTAGCAAGAGAAAACACACAGCCAACAAATCAAGCGGATGATACAAATTACTGTATGTCTTACCTTCTTTCCTGTCCTCATGTTAATGACTTTGACCTTCTCACTGCCTGTCAGGGCTTTATCTGCCCTCCTCCTTCTCTTCCTCTTACTCCTGTTCACAAGAAGCTGAGGAAATGGAACAAATGATGTAATAAATCAGAAACATAGTCTAGACATTTGAATTGACACTTAATGAACAGTTAAGGTCCAATTCCATAACTAAGAGGTGTCACGAAAGTACCTCCAGCATGTCTCCCTCCACCTCATAGTCTGGGTTCTCCTTCAACCAGGTGGGAGGATCCCTGCGCCGAGGAGTACGCTCCAGTGGATCATGGAGTCCATCGGGGTCAGATAACTAAAAGAGAGACAGATAATAAAAAATTAGCAAACAAAATCTAAAGCAGTCCTTGCATCTAACGTTTCCTCCACTACAGGGGAACACATGTAAACCAGATGCATGTACCTCTTGGTCCTTGCGCCTTTTGCGGCTGCTGCTCTCTCCACCAGACCCATTGGGCATCAGGGCCTGCTTAGAGAAGGTCAGCTTCAGTCCCTCCTCCTGACAGGGTGACAGACAGAGAGGCCTCTAATTTAGCCATGAACAACACATCACGGCTGCACCACATCTACATAGTTTCTAGTGTTGATTTTCAGCACTGAATGAAATTATTTTGACATAGCTCTAAAAAAGACTCTCCGTTTCATACAGGTGAAATGGTTTTAATAGCAAGAGAATGTACGTTTTTCATTGTTGACTGCATTCTCACCTTGAGGAGCTTGACAGTGAACTCTCCATCATCTCCATCTGCCCCAGGGCCACCAGGTGTGCCACTGGGTTTACGGATGACCCTTGTGTAGGCCATCTCGTCTCCCGCCAGCTCTGAGCTTGGGTTTAGCTGAGCCTCAGACACGTAGCGCCGCCCCGAGGGCCACTGACCAGTTATCACCAGCGTACACAAACTATCCAGACGGTTGATCAACACACGGTCCTGAGACAAAGAAGGAGCCCCATGTATCAGTCATTCACAACAAGAAAATAAACACGTGGTTTGTTCCTCCAAGAGAAATGCTTTACATTTAGTAAGCTGTACATAAGTTACCTTGGGCCAATCAACTCTGAGAGGATCAGGAGGAGGAATGCCATCCTGAGATGGAGTCATAGAGAGTAAACTATTATCTTCATCCCCGTCACACAGCTTCATGCCTGCTAAAAAGGAAAAATAATTCAATTTGTTGTCTTCATTCTTGCAGCATTAAATATTTTTCTCTTCAATAACCAACTTACCTCCTTCCACCTCTTCCTCACTCTCTCCACTTTCATCACTGCTTCCTGATCGCTCAGAGGACGATGAACCCGAATCAGAATCTGAATCAGAATCTGACCCCCCCTCTCCCTTCCTTTCTCCTCCTGTTTTTCCGACCCTCCCCCTGCTTCTCTTTATGCTCCAGCCCTGCCCTCGTGCCTTGCCGTCATGGTGACTCAAGGGCGTACTCTGCAGGTTGGCGACGATTTCACCTCCAAGCAACCGGGCGTCGTCTTCAGCCACCTCCTCCTTTACACCAGGCACCTCCTCCTCAGTCTTCGGCTGGCTGAGGGGCATGACGGGCATTGCCTGAGGTGGAGGTGGAGGGGGCGGGGCCTGCTGGTTCTGGATGAACTCATCCCGAGCCTGACTGAATGTGAACTGTGGGTCTGAGAAGATGGAGAGCTCAGTGCGGCTGACACCGTGCAGTGCAGCGCCCAGCATCAGCTGACGATCGTGTTCTCGTATATTCCACCACGCTGGCAGCTCGGTGGAGGGCGGAGCAAGAAGCAGACGCTCTTCCAGGGAGGGGTGGGGCAGTACTCGCTCACGGAGGCGACGCAGGAGGCTAATACGGTAAAGGGTACGGGAAGCACGCTCCTCAGTGATGGGGGCAACGGTCTGGGAAAGCTCTGATGCATCTGAACAGGATGAGAGTAGAGATATTTATTTGACTGTAAACTCAACTAGCTCTTCTTTTACCAAACTGCCAAGAAAGGATAACTGTAAACTAAAATATCAAGAATATATAAGCTTGGATTTGTAAAAAAATGTTCTGTGGATAAAGACTGGAGTCACTAGTTATAGTTTAAAAATCAAAGGAAGAGGTCAATACTGTAGCCCATTAATTACATAGTGCTGCACTGTACATGGTGAGTCCCCACAAAAAGTAAGTATCCAACACTTTAACTACTTCCCAAGTAGCAAAGTCAAGTCAAGCATGTGTAGCAGTAGTTACCTTCAGTGCGACCTGGGCGCAGGTGGCAAACTCTCCGGCACATGGCAACAAAAGAGCGGAAGTATCGACTGAGGCTCTCATCTGTTTTTTTATCCAGACGAGCGAAGGTACGGAAGCGGTTCCAGTCAAAATCAGGTTCTCCGACCTCGGGTAGACCTGCCTCCTTTTTTATCTTTTCCACACCAAAAGTTGATACCACACGGTAGAAGTCACATTCTTCCCTACGTGTCCACCTGGTAGGAAGACAGAAGGCAAATGAAGAATGGTTAAAAAAAGATTGTATTTTTGTATATTTTGTGTTTTAAGTCTTCATTGACACTATGGTGGCATGCTGGTAAGATACTTTACTTTCACTCCACTAACTGTAACAACCTTTACAGAGGTGCATTTCCAAACATCTTAAAGGTAACCTGTGGAGCACAGTCGAACAGTTCTTGTGAGTAACTGACTTGTCTGTCTGTCCCTCTCACACACACACACACACGGCTAAAGTTACACACCGTCCTACCAGAAGTTTCACAATAGTAAATAAGGCATGTTCCTTTAGTGTGGGAGACTTGGGTTTCATTCCCACTGTGCCATCACCTGTGTGTCTCCGTGCAAGACACTTAACCCCTTGTTGTTCCACAGGCGTGCAATTTAGCAATTGTATGTCGATTTGGATAAAAGCGTCAGCTAAATGACTAATGACTATGATCTATTGGTGACTGTAATACGCCAAGATATGCTGCATGTGCCAACAAAGGCAGAGAAGACGAAGACAGTTTGCTAGTTAACATGAATATAAACATACAGGTTTGAAATTTGAGAAAAACTGGCTTTGCAAACGTTTTGACGAAGGACAAGCATTGATCATGTTTATGATGTTAGACCTTAGATGTAAACATTATGTATATAACAGAACAGAGGAGGAATTAACCACAATTCATACCCTGTATTAACAAATTAAAGCCAACATTACCATGACTGCTGCACACTCCTACAAAAGTAAAAGAATTGATATAATGATTTTGCAGTGGAAAACTTTGTACAATTATAGGCTAAAATAGTCATAATATTCCTGAGCCTCTGGAGACAGAAATCAATGTAAAACCAGTGTACCTCTGCTGGCGCTCCTGTCGCGCAATCTCCTTCAGCTTGCTGGCCTGTTCGCACCGCCTGCGCCTGCGGTCGCCCTTAGCCTCTGCTTCGATCTTCAACTGCTCCTGCCTGTAACTGCGCTGGTAAGCTGTGATAAGCCGCCGCAACCGCGCTGTTAGTGATGAGCTGGAGGGCCAGTCACACGCACCGCTGTGGCTGGAAAGGCTTTCTGTGATCACCGGCCCCACCTTGTCTTCCACAGAAATCTCATCGTCCACGTTCATGGAGTCAGGCTGGAGGACAAGGTCAAATAGAGACTCATTAAAATGTTTATCACTATTGCTTAGTTCCAAAATATTCAACAGTCTTTGCAAATCAACTAGGGCAGGCAGAACCACTTCAATGTCGTCATGGCTCAGATTTGTACCTCCTCGAAAAGATCTTTGGCGTGTCTTGACGCAGGCTTGAACTCCGGGTCCTCTGAATACTTATCATATTCAGCACTGTACAACACAAATAATAAAGTAACATTAAGCAGGAAAAGGGTGAGTCATGTCCAATACATAAGACTGACCTTTTTAATTAAGAGTTATATTGATGGGGAACTTAAAGACATTTTCTCATTTACGTCAGTTTCAATGTCCACTTAAGTCTGCTATAAATCTATAGACAAATAAGTTTTAATTGGCCCTAGATCACTTACTCGTCTCCCATCTCGGCATCACCAGTGTGCTGCTCGGCATCAATGGCCTTGTCATCAGGCCGACCAGCTCTCTCCAGGAAACAGAGGCAGGGATCGGCACGCATAGTGGTGTACATCTCATAACCTGGGGAAAGTGTCAAGGTTGTTAAATGGAAGAAAAAAAATAAATGCTTGGCTGTGGAAAGCAAATGTGACAAGTTCCAGATCTGAGGCAAGTGGAGCAACTTGACACATGATACAATTACAGTGAACATGACCATCACTGTGCAAGATGCAATTTTGTATTTAAGGCATAACAAATCTTCCCCCTACACTTATAAATGTTATGAGCTTATATAGAGAGAACACCTACCATGTTTGAATACACCAGCAAGCAGTGAGCGATCTGCCTCACCATCCCACCATCCCGCAGGTACCTCCTGCTGCTCCATCTCAGGCATCCAGATATCAACATCCCTGGTAAATAACCAAAGAATGCAAACCGAGTTCATGTGTATGACTGTGAACCTCAGTAGCTGAGCCTGTGTGTGTGTGTCTGCCTTTGGCTTAATGACAAAGTTCTGTATTAGATACCTGATGTCAGCCCCCTTCAGGACAGAGTCCGCATGTTCTCCAATCACTTCCTGTTTCAGGTAATAGAGCATACGCACCCTCAGCAGGACCCTGAAGTGAGAGGGGAGAGGTTTTAGTGTTTGAACATGGGTAACAATCCTTTCACGTGAACACACGCAGCAAAATACACTTAATTGGGCTTTACTGACTTGTTGCACTGGTGCTTGAGGTGTTTGCGATAGCTGTCGTCCAGAAGTAGGGTGTCAGGGTTGTACTTGCGGATCCACTCCACTTTCTGAACATCAAATGTGCTCTGGGCCTTTACCCTCTTACCCTTCCTGCCCCTTGGAACAGGGATAGATAAGCCTAAGCAGGGGAAAACAGTTAATAAACATTTCAGTAACAGACATTTTAAACAGTCAACATAAAACAAGGAAACATCTTCAGCATGCACCTGCGCTGACTATTTGAGAATAGTTATGGATTAAATAGGAATGTGTTTTTTTTTCTCCTCCAAACAAACTCATTTATACACTTTTTCAGTCTGCAAGATGCGAGTAAATCTGTGTGCAGGTCTTACCAGAGTGATTGAGAAGTGTTTGTGGTTCACGTCCGTTCTCTGGCGGTGTGATGAGCTCCCAGATGAAACTCTTGATGTTCTCATCTCCACGGTAGTGGAGCAGACAAAAAACCAGGATGACACGGCAGATAGTCTCCACGTCGCGTTCACTCAGACGACGCTTACATCTGGCATGGGATAAGATGTCCCGCCAGCGACCCCAACTGGAGAAGAAGAAAATGGCAAAAGAGTGAGAACAAGGGACAAGAGTATAAACTGACAAAGTGAAAGTTGTATCTAGCATATAAACCATTAGCAAAGTCTATGTACCCATAGACAAGCAGATGTTTCTCCACCCTGAAGCAGTCAGTGCGACCATAACCCCCTCCACTGTGGCGGTCGGAGCGTCGAGAGGCACGGGACTGTCTGGAATTGGCAGGTGGATACTCATCGTCGCTGTCCATGTCAGACAGTTCTCCACCTTCACCTCGCAAACTGGAGTACTGGCGAGTCTGTTTGCGGACTCTGGGAGTGTCGATTACAAGGGTGTTCTGTAGGGGAAGAAGTAACTTTTACTCAATTGCATGTTACGCCAAACAATATAAAAGCATTTAATATATAAGCCCATATACAAGAATACAACTATATAATAAAGTAGTGAAATGCTGTGACAAATAGCACCAAAGGCATAGGAGGAGCTTGCACTTACCTTTCGGTTTAGGGTGTCCATGTCTATGTCGGCTTTCTTGGCCCACTTCTGCCAAAATTCGGGGTCATCAAGTGCAATGTCATTGCGGTTCTCAGAGGCCACAAAGCTGGCCTTGGAGAACGTGGAGCCTTTGCCCTCGCTCTCAATGGTGATGGTGGTGGCTCTTCTCTGGAGAATCTGATCAATGTCCTCCTCGCAGAAGCGACTGCCTTCATCACTCTCATCCATGATAGCAGCGTAGGCTCCCTTCCTCAGCAGGTCCTCAATCTCCTTCTTGGAGAACTGCTGGATCTGGTAAAGGCGACGCAGAGAGCAATTCACGCAAGCGGACAAAATCAACTAATTTTTCAAAAGAAACAAGATGTAATACAGCAGAATAACCTAAAAAAGGACCTGGCCAAGTTTGTTAATGACAGGTATAATGACCAGTATTTCTCCTCACCCCATTGACGTTGCTGTCTTTGTTACCACTCATGCTCTGCAGGACGGCCCGGTCCAGGCCAAGCTTCAGACTTGCTTTATCCAACATCTCCCTCTCATAGGAGTTCCTAGTGATCAGACGGTAGACCTTGACCGCCTTAGACTGGCCAATACGATGACACCGCGCTTGTGCCTAGAGAGAAGAATAAAAGAACGATCAAAAGAGCATCATATTCAGCAGCTTACATAACGATATGAATGGTGAGCAACAAAAAACAAATAAACATAAAACAAAAAAAATAAACGTAAAACAGTCTGTGAACAAAGAAATAAATGTAAAGATGGATTGTTATTCTTGCTGTCCCACTGAACTAACTCCACATCAGTATAGTACAGCACAATCGTGTACCTGAAGGTCATTTTGAGGGTTCCAGTCAGAGTCAAATATAACACATGTGTCAGCAGCAGTGAGGTTAATACCCAGGCCGCCAGCACGGGTACACAGCAGGAAGACAAAGCGATCTGAGTCAGGCTTGCTGAAGCGATCGATGGCAGCCTGTCGCAAATTCCCACGCACTCTGCCATCAATACGCTCATAAAGGTATCTGTAAAAAAATAAGTTACCATACCATAACATTAACACATCGCATAATTCCTCAAAATACTTTGAATAGTTAAAATCATCACATGCATTTAAATACTCAGTGACCCTCTTACCTCTTGTTGATGAGGTAGTCCTCCAGAATGTCTAAGCAGCGCACCATCTGGGAGAAGATGAGCACTTTGTGGCCACCAGCCTTGAGGCGGGGCAGCAGCTTGTCCAGTAGCACCAGCTTGCCAGCTGACCGAATCAGGGCCTGCAAATGGAAGTCAGGAGCCAGGGGGTCATACACCTCCCGTAACTCCGCTACGATCTTCTCCTCCGCGCCTGGACAAGACAGACAGAGATAAAATTACACTATGCTATCCAATTATGCTAGCTTTTCACAAGTGGAATGGCCTTAAAGTACTGTGATGCATACTTGCTAATCAAATGCTTCATCATCCATTTGGATAAGTCATGAGTAGTCACGCTGAATGTTAACAAAGACCCATGCATGACATTTGAAGTACCCTGAATAATCCATCACTTTGCAACAACTTCAGCCTTTGTTTTCCCACAGAATGAGTGATGGCCGTTCCACATATGGTATATTGATATGTTATTATGGTATTGGTATTACATTATGCAGTGACCAATAAAGCTGATCTCTCAGCAGTGAACCTGCAGCTAGTGCAGCTCAGACTGCTTATTGTGTGTTGGCAGCTTCAGGGAAACATTCCACCTCTGTTTTAACTTTAAACAAAATGGCCCCCGATGAATACAAACTAAAATGACTAGTGGCACAATGACTGGCGTTTGTCAATCACAATGTTAATAATTGAATAATAATTGGAATTGCGCTTCAAATGATTATACGGTCAATACGGCATAATTCAGGTCGGTTATTATTGGAAAGTGATGTACAGCTGTATGTTTTTTAAGCCTGAATAAACCAAATATACAGCTGGCGGCTGTTGTTAAAACAATCAACATCAGCAAAGAGGATTAATTCAAACTTATCAACACTGTGTGCAGAAGAGTTAACAGTGTGATGCAATACCATTGATGAGGTAGGGGTGGTTGCAGCACTTGCGTAGCTCCATCATCGTGTTGAGCAGGTTGGGGACATTGCTGTTACTGTTTGCCCCTAAGCTGAGGAAACTGAAGTTCCTCTCTAGGATGGCCCGGTAGTACTTCTTCTGGACATCCGTCAACTCAACCTGAGAGAAAACACAGTCAGTGAATCAAATTTTTGCCTTATTTGTGTCATTCAGATTGTTTAACAGCACAGAATTTTAACAAATGTCTTCTATTAACCTCAATGATGGTCTCCTGTTTAGGTGCCAAGTTCTTCTCAACATCTTCTTTGAGCCTTCGTAACATCATGGGTTTCAAGATGGCCTGCAGCTTCTGAACCTGTGGACCCAAAAATAAAATATATAAATTTGCTCACTGATGTCTATACAATTACCAGTAAGAAGTGTGTTGCCAACAGTGTATATTTCAAACCTGTTCCTCTGTTTTGAGGTCTCCAAAGTCTCTGAGGAATTCAGTCTCTGAAGGGAACTGAGCAGGCTCCAGGAAATGAAGCAGACTGAAGAGTTCTTCCACAGTGTTCTGGAGAGGAGTGCCGGTCAACAACACCTTGTGTTCCTGGGAAAAACCACAGAACACAAATAGAACATAGATAGAGAAGGACGGAGGGAGGAGAGGCAGTGGAGGAAGAACACAGAGTTAGGGGTGATTATGCTTGTAGTGAGGGCATTTAGGAAAAGTAACATTTTAATCTAATTCAAAACTGCACATTTAAGAACCTTGGCTGTGGTCATCTTACCACATCCAGCATCTTCAAGCTGTCCAACAGCTTGCAGTTGCGATTCTTCAGGCGGTGAGCCTCATCAATGATCACACAACGCCAGGAGATTTCCCTCAGCTCTGGGCAGTCAGACAACACCATCTCAAAGGTTGTGATGAGTGCGTCAAACTTGTACGCACCTGGGATCAAGTGCTCCTGTTGGCAGAATGGCAATTTTCATTAGACACATTTAACATCAGTGAAGTTGATCAACAACAGTCTGAGTCAATAACTCCACCTTGTCATCCTTGCAGTACATCTCATACTGCTGGATCATCTGTCGGCTGGCTAGGCTGCCGTGGTAGACAATGGCGTTCATGTGAGTCCATGTGGAAAACTCCCTCTCCCAGTTGGTGATGGTAGAGAGAGGCGCAATGACCAGGAAAGGGCCTTGGATGCCAGCAGCGTAAATCTCAGAGAGTAGCGCAATAGACTGGATGGTCTTTCCCAGACCCATCTCATCTGCCAGAATACAGTTCTGCCTGAGAGACAAGAAACAGGGAGTAATTAGTGAAGCCTCGGGGGAAATTAGCAAGCATCATTCCAAATGGACTAACTTCCTCCAAAATATAAAGGACACAATGCCTACCTCATGTTGGCTCTTCATTTTATGCTCTCCTATAATCCTGATTCTCAACATACTATTTTAACTACAGAACCTTAGCCAGTAAAATGAATCCAGTTTGATTGTTTATTTTATTTATTAGTTTATTTGACAGGGACAGTGTACATTAATTAACATTGCTGCAAATGCACCAGAATTAGCCAAAAGGCTATTTTTCATCCGTTGTCCCTGGACAGATCTTAAAATTGTCTACCTGTGTGTTGAAGCCTCTGTTGACTGTGACTTCAAAATTTTGCACTTTGTTTACAGGTGACCATGGAGTGTAGTATGTGCCTGCATGTGATAAATACCTGTTGTACCAGTTGAAGAGCAGCCAGTTGACTCCTTCAAGCTGGTACTCTCTGAGCGTGTTGCCGTTTGTGTACTCTCTCGACTCCTCTAACTTCTTCCATGAACTGGCAGACGGCCGTGGCTGAGGGGAGAGAATAAAAGAACTGATGAAATAAAAAGAAGGCAGGATAACACAATAAAGACCTATGCTTGTCATATTACGCAGCTTTCTGACATGTGTAACCAAGTTATTGTTTATCCATGTTTCCTAAGCTGGAAGAAAGGAAGAAATAGAATTTTCCTCCACGTGTCCAGGTTGTGCCGCTGGGCGGATCTCGAGTATCTCAGGATGGTCATTTTATCATTTTAAGTAATGTATTGTCTCCGTCCAACTGTCCATCTTGTGGTAGAAACATTTCTAAATATTATTTTGTTGTCATTTTGCTTTGGATGGACAGTTCAAAAAAACAATGATGGGACACATCACAACAGACGGGGATGACACAGCTACAGGGGACTTTTTTGTATAGGACATGAATGCCCTGCCTTGAGTAGAAACACAAGCAGGTTCTGCAGCATCATTTTTGTATTCTAAAGATTTTTTCCATCCTTCGTTGCATATTTTCTTTATTGAGACACCATGTTTTCCAACTGAGCCAGATGTAAAACCTTTGACTTTTACCTCACAGTTATTTGTTACGAGCAAATTCAGGATATGCATTAAAACAGGCTATCCTCCACTTGACTGCTCACCGTTCTCTTCAGGCGAGGTTGTCGGTTTTGGATTTTGCTGAACTCTTCGACCTTGCCCTCGTCGACATCCTCTTTCAGTTCCCAAGTGGCGTCTTCATAAGGCAGAGAGCACCACTTCACCAAGTAATAGATAACAGGCTAGAGGGAAAAAGAGTGAAAGCAAGTACTTGATTATTGCAAACATACTATTACTTTATAAAAAGAAGAAAGGGTCCTATTTCTGAAAGAAAAGAAAAAAAGAGTTCAGCTGCACAGTCAAGACATGAACAGATAATCTCTTTTGTGCAGCTGTGAAAGTGACTTCTTGACAAGGCCTTGGCTCTCACCTCGCCATTGTCCTTGTCCACACTGTGGGAAACATCAAGGATCCTGTCCACCTCTACATAGTCTGGGTTAAAAGACTCCTCATCCTAAAGACAGCCACAGAATCAAAGACATACAACGTTACTGTTCAAGCAGCCGATCTACATCCTACAATAAGAGGTTTCCACACGCGCTTCCTTCTCACCTCCTGGAAGATGTGCCTCATCTGTGCATGCTTGGTCTTAAACCTCTTGATCTTCTGATGGATCCTCTTATCTCGCTCCAGCTGCTCCATAGTTGCCCACTCACAGTGCAAGTATGAACTGGGAACAAGACAGTCAAGTTTTACTCATTTGGATCCTCAAGAAACAAAAAATGTCAAGTGCCAAGGCCAAACTTATTCATTGAGGCAGTGAAACTTACTAGTTCTTGTATTTCACAAAGAATTCCTCAACATTGATGTACTGGCCCGGCGAAACCTTTAAGACAAGAATGGGTTTTTGGGATTTTCAAAATTAGATTAAATAAATTAAACAATTGTAGAGGAATTTAATTTTTAAAAAAAGGAAATCAACATACTTCCTTCTTCATTAACCTCATGGACAAAACTTTGTCTACAATTGCAGCATCTTCCTCACTTGGGTTTTCCTGTAAAATATAAAAAAGTAATGCACTGACGACTGTTGACCTACACACCTCTTAATATTCACATCCAACACTGTAAATACGCATTATGTATAATATTTACGATGATCCCTTCCATTTCACCAGAGAAGAAATAACTTTGTTATAACAGTTCCACGCTCACCACAAAGAACTGCATGCTAGGCTGTCCGTCAACATCCAGCTCCATTTCCTGCTTAAGCTGCGCTGCTGTCCCGCCACTGATGGAGGCCACAGCCGCCGCTGTTGTAGTAACATCTACATCTTCCTGTTCATCCTCATCATCTGTTATCTTGATATCCAGGTCCTCTGTGTACTTCTTCCTCTTCACCACACGATTGGAGCGCCTCTTCTGGCCAGAGGACAGAGGTGCAAGTTTAGTGTGGTTTGAAAAAGGTCAAATAAAAACTTCAAACAGATGAAAGCACAAATTGACACGGGCACGTACCTTACACACAAAAAAACAAACAAACAAAGCATGATTTGTACATTTTGTTGATCTCCTCTACCAAACCATATCAAACCAGTTTCATCACTTTAGACCATATCATCCTTCAGAGCATTCAGAATGTAAAAAATACAGTCCGTTTGAATTCTCCCACAAGAACCACTAAAGAACTGCGAGCAGGCCAGTTACCACCTGATGTAGGGGTTTGTGTCAGTTCATGATACCAGACTATTAATCTACATTTTAACATTGGCAAGTGTGACATTTGGCTTGTTGTATCATACATGATTTTTTAACAATTAGCATGTGGCTGAAATTAAATGAGCATGTGCCAGCCCTCTCACGGACAGACAATAAGGCTCCACTGCGACCCTGCTGCTGTGCATTGGCCTGTGTAGAACAAGGATAAAACCAGAAAAACAGCCCACACAGCCTTCTTGCTCCATTATTTTTGTTCAGCTAAAAATCTTTTGGGCATCACGAAGTACAAACAGAAGTAAAGTACAGCTATGCAAAAATATTGAAGCTTCTCATGTTTTAACAAAAATTAGCTTTAATGACACTTTACTTGGTGGATTTCTTAGCTTTCACACTAAAGCAGTAACAGAGATGTATGCACTGGTAGAGGTTGTGTTACTATTTATACGATTAGGGGGAGATTTCCAGAAGTTGACTGATCTCATTTATGTGACCATGTAAGTGTTTGTACCATTATTAAGTCATCTTCCAGCGCAGCAGGTGAGGCAGGGCTCAATTCCCCGTCAGAGTGGTCTGACGACACATTTCTTTTTCTTTTCTTTGCTCCCACAAGAGTAATAGTGCTGCAGGAAAAGACAAAGAGAGAACACAAAAAGGACAGTAATAAATATTGTTTTATACAAGGCTACATTTCCAAACACACATCTTACATTCAAATGAATCTTTTCCTCACATACATCTGACTTACTTTGTCTTAGTCTTGCTTTTGCTCTTGTTCCCAGCCCCAGGTATCACTGTGCTTCCAGTCACTGTAGTTGTCCCTCCTGGTGTTTTGGCTTTGCTCTTTTTGTCGGCTCCTCCTGTGATTTTGGGTGTTGTTGCTCCAGCTACAGGACTTTTCTTCTTGCTTCCTCCTCCACTGGTCTTTTTCTTAGCAGCAGACACTACAGTCACAGTGCCCCCTGTTTCTGGGGAGGTCTGTGTGGATGGAAGCTCATCCTGGTTCAGGACTCTGGGAAGGTTCTTCTCACCACGTGCTTTGGCCCGGGCTATAGCTTCAGCCACAATGCGGTTTGCTTTCTCCTGCTTGCACAGGATCTCAACTCGTCGCACAGAGGCAGGCTCGCCAGGGGCCTTGGTTATGCGGATGGCCTGGGACGGAGTGGTGGTTGTAGTGGAGGGGCCTGCAGCTGATGTGTTGATGACCTTCACCACAGAGACTGTGCCGCCAGCCGAGGATGCTGCGCTTGTCTGTGTGAAGAAGAATGTTTAATAGTGCGGAAACTGTTTGCATTTTCTGCCACATCTTATTTTTAAATAACTTCACACTGCCATCAAAGTATTTAAATTAAGAAAATGTCTAAACACAACTGGATGTCTACCTGTGGCTGCAGAAGCATTTTGAGTGGCACCGCAACTCTCTGTCCTCCTTGTCCTTGCGAGATCTGCAACACCTGTGGGCTGCCAGCATTGCCAGCTCCTGAGACCAGCTGGTACTGTGAGAGCGAAAGAAGAGACAGGCCAAGTTACAGTCACCATTTTCGAAATAACCAATGTAGATTACAGTAGGATTTTAAAGAACACACAGACATTATGTGAAACGTTCTTGTTTGTTGTCTTATCAACAGTCAGATAAGAGCTGTAGAAATTTGTTCTTTGTTTTGTAGCACAGATATCAGTCCAGGTTGTTTTTAGGCTTGACAGCTTTTGAGTTGTGTAAAAACATCTTTGACATTTAAGGTAACTATTTTACTTTGCTTCCAAACTTTGTGCTAAGCTAGGTAAACACATCCTGGACGAATTTCAGTTCTAAATGCACAGAGATGATGTTAATCTTTTCGTCTCTAACTCTGGATAAGACATCAAACATATTTCTCAAAACGCCACCATGATGTTGTGATAATTTAGCAACTTCATTATGATTAACAGTTAAGTGGAAGTTATGTAAACATTATTTGGATGATATGTAACTTTTACCAGATCAATCAATTTGACTCTGCTGCCCGATATAAAAAGCCACACTGATGATTTTTAACCTGGAGCTATTCAGTGTTATGTAATAAAAACAATGAGAAATTATTTCTTTACATTCACTGGCTACAGTGTGCCAATTCAAGGTGTCATTCAAAACAATGTATGTCCTTATATGGCAAATAACAGAAGCTAGAGGTAAAATTAACTGCAGATAGATACTACATGGGAATGTTCCCTGCTTTGGACTGGTCTGTTACGGCTACACAAAAGTAGCTATAGTTATTTTGCGGTGTAATCTAACAGTGCATGCAATACTAACTTTGTGCATCTGAAACAAATGCTCTGATCCAACACAAATGTTAGCAAAGTAAAATATTAGTCACATAGAAGCACATTTGTTGTGGTAACTGGGTGCATTTTGCCAGGCAGTGTTATGTCACAGGGGCTCAGATTTCAGAATACACCATTTGAAATAATTGATTACTGAGCAATGGTTGAAAACATTACTGCAAGAAGACAAATGCCAATATTGCGTATATTCATTTCAGTAACATTCAAGACCTTTAACATGCACTTTCAATTGCATAAACAGAGGATCACTGGCAGTTTATATGACATCTTAAAAGAAGACTTTTGAAAAAGGGAGCATCAGAGCATGAGAGAGTGAAAAGACATTACACCAGGAAAACTCCAATCTGATTGAACAGTTACTTCCAAACTCTAAAACACTCCTTTCTCACCTTAACTCCTCCTTGTTGGTTGGGCTGCTGCTGCACCTGCAGCTGAATTGTGAGGACTTTGGGCTGCCCTCCAGCCTGGCCTGCAGTGCGAGCTTGGGTCAGGGCTGCTAGCTGGCTTCCTTGGATCACCAGTTTGCCTCCAGGGAGCTGACCCAGCACAAGTCTAGCTGGGGCTTGGGTCTGCTGCCCTCCTTGGGTGGTCTGAACCTGCTGGACTTGTGTGACCTGCTGCTGAGCTGTGACAGCTTGACCCGCTGACACAGCAGAGCCAGCCTGAGGGGGCTGCTGGAGAACCAGGGTGATCCGCTTTGCTTCACCACCCTAGAATCAAATACAAAGAATGAGACTGTGTCCCCTGCTGTGGTTCAGCTGTCAGGGTGACACCTGCAGTCTGCCTGCTGAGGCAGAAGCGTTGGTGCTTACCTGCGTTTGGGCCTGCATGGCTGGCTGGAGTTGCACCTGGCCTGGAGCCTGGACCTGTATCTGGGTGGCCTGGGCCTGGGGCTGGACTTGGACTTGAGTCTGGCCCTGAGCCATCTGTGCTTGGGATGGGATCTGCACCTGAATCGTCTGGCCTTGGGTCTGCTGCACCTGCTGAGGCATGGAGGTCAGCAGCATCTGTTTCACTGGCCCATTAGGAGACTGCAGCAGCCTTTGCACCCCAGAAGAACCCACCTTGACTTGAGCCTGTCCTGGGCTTGCCTGATTCAAGACTGTCCCTCCCTGCAGTATGGACATGCCAGGTTTAAGAGGAGTGCCAGACAACACACGGATGACCTTCCCACTGGTCTGGCCTGTGGCTCCTGATACAGTCTGCAGCACCTGGGCTTGACCCTGGGGACCTTTGAGAATGACAATTTTACCACCCGCCTGTTGTGTGATGGCAGCTAACTGCTGTGGAGTGAGCTGGTGAGTTATCTGTGTGAGCTGCTGCGTGGTGGCTGTGGTGGTGGTTGCCGGGGAGCTGGAAACAGTCAGAGGTGAGCTCAGCAGGACAGTGCTACTTGTGACCCCGCTGGTGTTGCTGGAAATGGCCATGGTGGTGTGGGCCTGAATCTGAGGTACAGTATCAACAAGAGCAGGAGCCGGGGCTACAGCAATGGAAACAGTTTGAGCAGTCGGCACTGGCACCGGCTGCTGAGTGGGGACTTGAATGGGGGCAGGGTCCGGGATGGCAGGAGCTGCTACAGGAACAGTAATACCTGTGTTGACCGTGAGCTCAGACTCTGCTGGTGGGTCCACTTGGCCCAACGCCAGCTTAAGGGCCTCCTCCACTGGGTCTGACGAGCCCTGAGAGAAAGAGTCGTCCGGTAGGGCATCCAGGTTAAACAGAGGTGTGTCCTCAAAGAGGTCCATGATGGGATCTGCCATCTTGCCCACTCCACACAGGGAGACGGGCACAATGTTAAAAAGACTCCGAGATTGAAGCTAAATTGTCACCGTCCAGTTCTTCTCAGCTTTTAGGCAAACAGCTGGTAAAAGAGGAGAAATACTGATGTCAATGAAGCACAAGTTAATCATGACTTTGACATTATTAAAACAAATGATGTACTGCTTATTATACAGCTCAAACATGTTTCAAACCAAAATACAACAACTGAAATTTGGTGTGCTTCATTTAATGGTTAGTACAAGTGTATTTAAGTGTACAAAGATAGCAAAGAGCAGACAGAAGCCTGACAAAGGTGGCCCTATTTAGCAAAAGAAAATACTGTCACTCCCGGTCCTTGTTTCCTTATCAGCTCTAAATTTGTTTCTCTTTTCTTTGACACAAATCAACATTATATAAGTCTGATTCCTACTTACTAAATCACAGACCACTTCTATATGAACACGCTTACATTTATATGATTAAGATCTGTGATTGAAATAATCACTGACTTTAGTACATCAACCTTCTAATTAATTTAACAAATATTAAGTAAAAGTATAAATATATATAAATAATACAACGCTCGGCGAACTAATGACTAGAACTGGATTTAAAAAATATATTGTTTTTGAATAAAACATCTAACTCGTGGCCACATTGTCCAGAACATGGTTTCAGTGTGATATTAAAAGGTTTAGGGGGAAAATACAAATCCAATAAGGCAGTTTCAATAGTAATGTACAAAGCTATACTACCCAGGGAAGATTCAGTGAATGAAAATAGTTGGCAGTGGAGTCAGACGAGGAGGGTAGTGATGCTGGAGAGGCAGGATGCTTTTCCTCTCTGGTCGTATGTTGCAGTCTTTCTCACAAAACCGTCGGCTAGCATTAGCTTGTACCGCGACCAAGATGTGCCTATAACAAAAGCCTGTGTGGCTACGAAAACATATTCAGGCGTATAAACACGGTGTAGTTTATGTTTGGAACCGATACCTCGCTTCTCTGTCATTTACTACTAACCATCCAGTGTACCGGACTCCTTCAATCTCATCAACAAACCGGACCAAACCAAAGCAACGTGCCACAATAACCATTGCCCGTCAACGTTCAGACACGGGTTAGGCCGCAATACTGTTTCGGTTGGTCCTCGTCTATTTTTCGGCAAAAATACCTGAAAATAACCATCATAACCACTGCCCTAACTCTCACAGTAATAATTTCGGGGTGCTAAATTTACCTTTGCATCGACACACATGGCTTTCTCCGTCTCACAACACTGTACGATTACAGGAAACGGCCAGGGAAGAGCAGGAACTAACATTCTTGCCACAGAAAGCGTAGAAAGCGTGCCCCTCCGATGTTATCAAGCGATGATTGGTCCTTTTTCTTCCAAGCCGGCACCATACGCGAATTTCATTGGCTGCGCGAGCCATCCCTCATATGTGCGGCCCCGTCTGGGCGGGATGAGAGGCTGTAGTTAGGTTGAGAAAACAATAAATGCGGCCTAGCTTGGGATCATTTGACTGAGTGATCCTCAACATTGCTGTTTTACTGCCTTGGATGCTCACAATGGAAAGCGCTGGTCTTTTAGAGCTGACTGGAGAAAAACAGACGGTGTTTTTATCATCTCAAAGGATCAATAGAGTGCACAGCCCAACAGCCCTGTTTGTGAATGACAGTGTCAGTTTTTTTCAGGGTTTTATTACATTGGTTACAGCTCAGGAATCACCTTCGTCTTGTGATATTTCTTTATTACTTACAAAAAACATATATATATTCAAAACCTAAAGGCACATTGGCGGATTTTTTTGTTGATTATTATTACATTTAGAGATATTAAAATCAGCCTTCTTCTAGGTATCACTGATGACTTTTGTGTTTGCATCAGTGATCCAGTTGTGTGACTGGGGGTTTGGTGCCCTCTAGTGCCCTTAGAATAAAATAGGATTGTTCGCCGTTTTGGCAGTAATATTTTTTTACATTCTTATTTTTTACTTAAAGAATTGCGAGATTACCCTGCGAATGGGGCACCCGGGCAGAGATAGGTCACCCCCTCTGTTCCCTCTACATTTTGTCCATTGGTACCAGCCGGTGTGGTGTGTGGTGATTGAATATGCAGCATGTAAGCACAAAACAAGCTGAAATAATTAAACAACTAGCTACAGGGCGTCAAGATCAGGTAGTAGAGCTCACCTGAAGGCCCTTCTCATATCAGATGATGTTGTATTTTAGTAGTGAAAATTCCCAAACAAGGTTACAAATTAATGATATCACCACTGACCAGTTGCCACATTTGGACCCTGCAGGTCCCTCATGGTCTGGGGCCCCAGAGCAAGTTCCCCCATTTTGCATGGTTTATAATCCAGCCTTGACTACCATGTTATATTCACCATTTCTGTTCACCTCAGCTTAAATGTTATGATGATGCATAGATAAACAATGGGAAAAAATATTAGGAGAGGCTCTAATATTCTGCATAGCTCACTATGATCAGTAGGCTCAACACTATGTCCACAAAGTCTCCCATCTATCATCATGAAAGCTTCTTCAGTCAGTGCATTAATGTGACACCACGAATGAACGTCTTGGTTTGCCATTTCCAGGAATAGTTACTGGCCTGTGCTTAAATCATGAGAAAGATTGTGACATAAGACAGAGAGGTGGTAGTCATGAACCAGGGAAGCGTAAGTGACTACATGTGACAGTACACCACACTTTATCCATGGTAGTCCTGTAGAGAAGAGCCTGCCTGCTCGCCAAAGCCTCCATCTGTCTGCGGCCCTGCGAGGAGTATCCGCTATTCACCACACTTACACTCTGCCCCATGCTGGTCTGCTTGGTCCACGCCAACGCCAACTCTGCTGGTGAGAGCTATATTTACAAACAGCTGCCGTGGCACTGGGTAGAGTACCATGAGAGGGAGGAGAAGTACTGTTTTGCATGAGTAGGTTAAGCTGTCACACCCCAAACACATTACTGGATCAACTCTCTTATTTGTGTATGTTAGTTTAGCAGTGATTAATACCATATTGTCTCTTTTAATACATTTGCGGAAAGGAATATCTAGCACTACATGCATTCCTGTACAGTTAATCAAAGCAACTGAGCCAGCTTTATTTGATTTTACTTTAATATTTTCTCATCAATAGAAATTTCTGTGTAGATAAACATTTGTTGCAGGAATCTAACAGGCATGTAGAGGAGCAAAAGTCATACAACACTGCAGAAAAAAGGGCAGGACTGACATGTTTGTTAGCTAGACAGGATGCCACGTGGAGCACATTTTGAATGAAAATAAAAATCTTAGCACAGAAGCCCACATTGCACATGGCTACTTTATAGTGTTGTCACAATTAAAATATCTCTTATACAAACTCCAGAGCAAATTAAATCCACAGATAAATCATGTTTACTGAATGTTTTCCCCTCCTTTTCTTTTGGTCTCAAGTGAGAATTATCTTAATTTATACAATCTTCATCCCATGTTTGCATAAAACACATCCTTTCATGCACTGTATAAAGAGTTAAAGGTTTAAAGATGTTCTTCTACCACTTTTTTCTCTCGTCATTGTCGCTTCTGTGCTATCCTCCTATCACCCTTACAACACTTCAGCCTGCTTTCCCTCCGCCTTCCTCACAAGGGGAAGACCAAGAAGCCAGAAAAAGTGGAGTATTTCCAGCCTCCCATCAGGTTGCCTCTCTCCAGTCTGAGGTAGGCCTTGTCCCCCTTCTCCATAATCACCAGTCCAGCGTTGGTGGCAGCTTCTCTGGTCACGTCCTGGTCCCCGGCAAAAGCTGAAATCATTGGCCAGCCATTCAGCATCAGGCTGACCTAAGAGAGAGAAAATAAAGGCTTCAGTGAGAGCATGTTGATTCACTGCAATGAAAACTATATGTTTCATTGTTGAGGTATTATACCTGAATAGTTTGTCTATTGTAAGCTTTCACAACATGGAAGTTGAAGCTGTACACGCCTCTTCTTGGTGCCAGGAAGACACTGCTCTCTTGGTCAAAATGAGTGCCCACATTCACCAAAATCTGAGGGATGAAAAGAAGGAGAAATATGTGATAAATGCATGAACCTATAATGGCTTAACAAGGTATGCCAGAGAATAAAAAACCCTCGGAAAACCAGTGAGTTAGATCTCAGACTTCTCCCAAGATCCTGAGTCATATTTTTACATTTACATTTGACCAACACGGTAAATGCATCCCAAGCAGGCTGCTCTGGGATTCTAAAAGTCGAGTGTTTACTTGATTAGCATTTTTCCTCACTGTCAGAACTTTAATCATATGTGCATCTTATTGGCAGAAGCCTTCTGACTACAAAATACTGGGGGTACAGTTTACAGAAGTGTTTTAAAATGATCCTTGAAATAGAGAGAGGTCTAAGATGAAACTACAGCGGAGAACTTTGTTGACACACAATTTCATCTGTAGTGACCTCTGAACTATGGACAATTTTATAATTTGTCCTCTCATGCCAAGAATAAGTTTTATTTGAACTGTAAAATGGCTTACTGTTGCTTAAAGGCACACTAAGGATCATATACTCACATTATCAAAGTAGATGATCATGGTGCGGTTGCTCATGTCCGTGGGCTCATGGTTGGTCTGGCGGCTGGCAGAGAAGGCTACTCGACCAGACCCGGAGCGGACCGACATGCCCAGAGCGTTACCGGCGGGCTCAGACGATGGAGTGGAGTCACATACAACCAAGCATTTTCCTTCGAGGATGATGGGCTCTGTGTCATTCTGACCCCAACAACTCATAGGACCCCACAACAGGAGCACACCCAACAGTATGGGGAGGTCGATGGTGACTGACTTGGGATGCATGACTGATCCTTGGATGGTTAGTCAAATATCTCTGATTGATACTACTGTATATAAGTGTCACTTTGGACAATTTGAAATAAAAGCAAACATGCTATGGTGAAGAAAATTGTCTTTGTGAAAATGCTTCAGACTTTAACCTCTATCTCGTTTTGGCTGTACCAGCTAAAGTACATTAGTATGCACCCAGGCAGAAATATAATCAGCAGATGGGTCTCAGAACCAAATAATATTCAGAAAACACACCATAGCTGTCAACCACTCCCCGTCTGTTTCGTTGTTTGCCCCCACAAATCCCAAATCTCTTCAGTGGCCTACGTGCTGTGTCAGCAGAGGCCAGAATGACAATCACAAAGAAAACTCTTGGTATTTTCAAGTTGATTTCTTCAGCAAAAAACCTGACACAAGGGCAGAGGAGAAGTAGCTGGGAAAGGGAAGAAAGGGTTTGAAAAGACAAGGTGCAGCGAAGTGAGCGAAGATCTGAGTTCAGACTTTGACTTATGGAGAGAAGTGTGAGATGATAAAAGATGCTGAGGAAAGGTGAGTGGGGAAAAACAGATGAGGTAAGGTTCTGGAGAGTTGACAGGGAAAAGATGTAGGACCCAGAAGGGAGTGAGAAGGAGAGAGGGAGTGGGGGAACAACTCCACTGAGTGACCATCTGTCTTTTACATGNCCCCAACGGCGCTCACACGACACACACAACACTCTCTCTCTTACTTGTGCTTTTGTTTCACACCTATGGACACATATAAAAGCTATACATAAAAAGATGATGTCACTTTTTCATTTAACTCATCGAAATTAAACGTCGAGTTGGCAATTAGAGCCATTACATTTTAAACAGTCCATTTTTTAAATACCATTCAATTATCATTGACCAAGATGAGCAACAGCAAGTGTGAAAACATCTCTTTCTTAGCGTTAATGAAACTTATTTCATCATACACAAATACAGCTTAAGGTTTCACATTATTGCAAATTAATACATTATTCACCTTAAAACAGTGTTCTACAATGACCTGTATTTCAAGTGAATAAAAACGAGATGATCACCTGTTTCCATCTGAACAATCTTGTCTTCCATATCAGGTGAAAAAAGTTGTTTCCTCCCGGCAGGAATATCGAAATATGGTCAAAAATCTCTGTACTCTTTCACACCTGCTCACATTATCTCACAGCACGGCAGTCAGTCTGATCGTAACCAAACCAGAGTATGCTCTGATCTCTCTCTCTCTCTTCCTCTGTCTTTCTCTCTCGCTCTCTCTCTTTCAGCCACCCCCTTTTCCGTCTGCTTCTTTCTCACCCTCTATGTTACATCCGCCCACTCACCTGTACAGTCAAATAAAAGAAAATGGGAAGATAATTGGGCATCTGAGCTGCTTCAAAGAGCAAAGCTAGCGAGTGAGTGGCAGTTGTTTTCCGTTTTTCTTTCATGTCCAATCAAATCAGTGATTCGTTCTTGTGTGTCTTCAACCTGAGTTAAAGAGGATCAAATACTCCTTTTATTGCTTGTGCACGTTCATTTGAAAATATCACACCTTCTTTATTTAGCTTCTTTTAAAAGACACTAAAGCAGATATCAGTTTGGATTAACAGGATTTATGTGTCAGTTTCTCTGTGAAGATATTATTTTAGTATAGACACATTGACATAATTTGATATTCACAACATTTTGCTTTCAGTCAGATATGCTGAAAAAAGGATGGGGGGTGAGTTAGTGTTCAGTTTAAAAAACATCTGATAAAATGATGTATGGCAAGGTACCAACATTTACAACCTTCTTTAACTTTATTGTAATGTTTCTCTGTGTTTCTTTTCTCAGTGGAATAAAGAGCACATAAGAATCTTTCATCGTTACGAAAAAACTCTTTCAGTCCTTTTCCAAGGGAAAATTCCTCCTCATTTGTTGTCCCGCTAGGATCCACTCATATCCTCTTCTGCTCACTTTTTCCTGTTGGAAATAATTTCCTTGTGAATATCACCTGGTCACAGTTTTGTGTCTCTTTAATGAGGAAGAAGTTGAGCTCAGCCTGAGATCTGAGGGGAGCGAAACACCGGAGAGGCTCATGGTGAAGGTTTCATCCCAGGGTTGTGTGGCTCCAGATGTGTGAAAATAAATCAGGGCCACTTTGAACTGTCGTGGCTTTGTCTAAGTTTAACCAGGCCATTGCCTATAAGCGTTATTTTCAGACTTTTACAATAGAGATGCGACTGTTGAGCTCAGCTTTGTAGAGTCCAAAGCCCAAGCACACTGGCTGAGTGAACGTGGTCGAGAAAGTGTGGAGGTGGGTCAGGTTACCAGTTGGTCCCACCTCGGAGAAGGTGATGGTGCCTGCACCGTAGTCCAGAGCAACGGCAACACGGTTGCCAGTCATTTGGGTGGTGAGACGGGTCTTCCTGCGGTTGTGCCAGGCAGCCAGCTTCCTGTCATGCTGCTGTGTCAAGCTCCATGATACCTGGAAATTTATCAAAGGCATTTTAATGAAGGGACATGTTTCCCATTTGGTTTGAAACAAAAAATTAACTGATTTGAATGAATTGGAAACAACGTGGGTAATGGCTTAGTTGTATACGTAATTTTAAAGCAAAAATTCAAAGGTTTGATTCTCAAATGTAAAGATTTGCGGCTTTTCTTTGTTGTTTGAATAAATCAAAGAAAGACAGTACTACATAAATAACGTCATTTCTGTCATGCTTTCTACATTGGTGCTCTAGGTTACGTTATATTGTTGCACCCTCTTCTTCTGCAGTGTCAACATTTTCTTTTGCCGAATTTGCTCTGTATTTGGACGGAAACCTATAGTGCCATGTCAATTTTGAAACATTATTATAACTGACAGAAATTGCTGATTTGGCAGGCAGTCTTCACAAGCAATGGTGCTGCACTTTACATTGTGCATCAGGAAGATAGTTTTGCAGCAGAACACAGAAAGAGAATTCTGTTGTTGTGTGGAGCGCAAATGAACAGTTTATCCTATGACAAATGACTGGTGAGTGATGAGCGAGAGTTCAAATAAAAATTCGGTGAAAACAGCATTTTCATTTTCACTAAAGCCAGACAAACAAACTCAGAGAGACGTCAGGGAAAAGTGGTCAAAACACCACAAATACCACTAGCATCAAATAGAAGCACCCACTCAATTCATTTGTTCACAAAAATGTCTGTAGGTGGCATGAATACCTTGTTGTTGCCAAAGGCATTGCCCTCTTTCCCCTTCCGTCCAATACTTCTATAGCAGATGCCAATATCCCAGAATCCCTCAGCCTCCAGCTCCCAGTAGTGAGTCCCAGAGGAGAGGGTTTGGGCGGCAAGGACCTGCGGCCAGTGGTCGAAACGCTCGGGGTGAGCAGCACAGGGCAAGCGGCTTTTAACACGCATCACTGAGCGAAGGTCATCAGAGATGCTCAACAGAGGATGGGCCGTGTTAGTGTCCAGAGTCAAGGGACTGGTTACTGTATCAGAGGGAAATAAAACAATAAAGTACAATTAAATATCTTTAGTTAAATTACTTTCTACCAATTTTCTTTCTTCAAAAGAGTAGAGTAAGAGTTATTATTATCATATTTTATATTTTTACATTAACATTTTTGGAAGTTTACTGATAAGATCAATGTTAATGTCGTAAATATGAAGACAGGAGAGAGTTAGCTTAGCTTAGTATAAAGGCTGGAAGCAGCGGAAGACAGCTCACCCAAAAAAAAGATCACTAATTAAAAAGTTATTTCTTGTTTATTTAATTCATACAAAAAAGTATAAAAATGACAAATGTGTGGGACTTTGGACAGGGACAGGCTAGGTGTTTCCCCATTTCCAGTCTTTATGTTAAGCTAAACTAACCAGCTACTGGCTGTAGCTTCACATTTGGCAGCCAGATATTAGAGTGGTTTCAATCTTCTTATCTCAGCAAGTAATTTCACAAAATGTCAAACCATTCCTTTCAGAAAGGTAAATAAATGGGGTGGGTGGATGTCATCCATCTGCCACTCACAGAGCTCCCTCTTGAGTTCGCTGAGGCAGCGGAGGGTGGCGGTGATGAACTCTCTATACTTGCTCTCTATGTCCTCCAAGATGTGTTTTCTGTCTAGAGTGACGGCGTCAGGGATGAAAAGAGGGCTGTTCAGATCTGCTAGCAACCTAGAATACAAGAGCACAACACATACTGCAAATCTCATTTTACAGAATGACCTTGTATATATTAAAAGGCTTGCCTAATGAAATAATTGCATTCATCATTTTTTACCCTTCCCTTTATGCCTCAATGTCTTTTCAGTCCATACTGCCTGATTACTCACACACACATCAACACATCTATGGACATAGTCAAGTCAATTTCACATAATGACCTAATATCACACAGTGTCATTGACTTGTTCTGGACTTACTTTGTGTCATCTGATTGAAAGGCCTGAAAAAAGAAAGGTCAAGGACAGCTAAGAAAAACATGACATAACAGAGTTTACTTACAGAGAGAATTAGGCTACAGATGTCCCTGTGAATCTGCCCAACTGGATAATGAAGTACACATTGTTTCTCCATTGGCGTCTTACCACTAGTACATAATCCTACACTTTCTGCCAAAGTTAGAACAATTTTGGTTGCTTCTCAATTTGTATAATGAATATAATAGGAAATAAATTCCACTGTATTAATCATCTTAAGGGGCATATGAGAAGTGGTTTGTGATATTTTATATTTAATCTCACAAATGTAACAAATACAAAAACAACTGTTGTACTAATGAATTTATAATACTTTTTAGGTTTAAGGATTTGAGGTCATACCAAGTGAATTACTGAATAAGTATAGCCTACATAGAAAATCTATGTGAAGGCGCTGACATTAAAAAATCATGCAACCCTAAATTTAAGAAATTGAAGAGCTGAATCAACAGTACTAACATTCTCACAGCTACACAAAAAGGCTACTCATAGGGAGGAAAAGCCACTATTAAGACTACAAGACAAGAAGTTTCCTTCAAACAGTCGTGTTATTCTTTTAAAATGTTTTCTGTCGCTTCACAAAAGTTATAACGTAAGTAATTATTAGACTTTACGTATTGAAATTCTAATCTAACTGACAAACATTACAATAAACTTGTATTTAGGCTTTCTTATATTATTATTTTATTGATTTATTCATATTTGTTTGTACTTATATGTGTGGAAATGTATGTGCTATGTATATCTGGCTTGTACTTTGTCCTTCTGGCATTCAGACCAAGCAGGAACCTCTGGGTCTGAAAAGTGAAGCCTTATATTATATATATTATTTTACCAACTTCTTTTTTACCAGGATTTGAAAAGAAAACAGGCCTGGAGGCAAATTAGTGATGGAGTGATGTTGGAGTATTTAATATTGAGGGACAGCCACAAGAAATTGTTTGAACGTTAAGCCTCATTTAAAGCCAATTCACAGAGTAGTAGTTTGGAAGTGTTTTTTTCACATTGCTTTTTTTTTGGAACTTCATATGGGGCTGGGTTGAGATATTCCACCTAGTACACCAGAAGCTGAATCAGTGGTTTATTTTCAAAAGTTAGAAGACTGTATCATCACAATGCTATAATACCCTGCTTACACAAGAATATGATTCCAATCCTGATCCGATTTGTACCCATTTCTATAACCTACACAACAAGCAATGTACACCAGAGTGATAGTTCAGCACGATATCTTACCCAGATGAGCAGGAAGGGGTCTGTCTCTGCTAGCAGCGAGGCCAGGTAGTGCTGGATGCTGAGTGTCTGGCTCATGTCGTCTCTCACCTTGGAGCAGTCTTCATGCATACGCTCTAAAACCTGCTGTCTCTCCCTCTTGGTTATCTCCCTCAGAGCGACCACCAGCTTCTTCACCTGGACCTCCAGGTCAGACCCCAGCCGCTCCACCTGGGTGTCATCCTGCTTCAGAGAGTCCTGCAAGCAATCATGACAGATTGGTGGCTGGTACCAGATCAGTGATTAAAACATAATCAAGACATCTGATCTATTTTGAAAAAATGATGTCGTTATGCCACATTTCCACAGCAGTTTAAATATTTTTACTCACTGCTATGGTAGAATCAATATTTTCATGCTCTTTGAGGATTCGCTCTCCATCTTTCAACTTTTCCTCTGCTTTTCTGAACAGGGTCTGGAGAATGAACTGTGGAGTCACACATATATGATCAACAACACACTCATGCACAAGCAAACATAAAAACACACATAGTCTACAGCTTTCCAGCTGACCTTCAGATCCTCTTCCACCTGTCTGAGCGCCTTCACTTTGTGCTGAGCATGGCCGCCCCCCAGCAGACAGTCACCACACACGTAAATCCTGTCATCGGCGCAGTAGTAACGCAATATCTCTGTGTGTGTCGGGCACCTACGCTGGGAGAGGTCCCCCAGTGGATCCACCAACAGGTGGGTGCTAAACGCCGGTCTCTCCAGGTGGGGTTGGAGGTGTTCGGCACACAGCGACACTTCACATCTCAGGCAGGTCTTGACAGCCAAAGGTGGCTGTCCTTCTGCAGTCTCAGGAGGGCAGCAGTCACACAGCACTTCGCCGTGCTCCTCCTGACACTGGGGGCAGGTAAAGCGACTTTTGCCCTCACACTTGCCACCCCAGGCCTCACGGATGCAGGGTGAGCAGAAGCTGTGACCACAGGGCAGGGGGTGAGCTTGGCTAAAGAAGTCTCGGCACACAGAGCAGGTCAGCTCTTCCTCCAAGGACGCCATAGAGTGGATGAAGGGTCCCTTGTGTGTGTGTGTGTTTCAAGGCTACTAACTAATCAGTGTATTCATACACAAGAGAGAAACAAAATACACATTGATTAAATTTCGTGTGCATAAATATCTCAGTCAGTGACTGTACATGCTGAGAAAATGTAACCAGACATCGTATTCTGGTCCCCTGCAACAACATTTGCACAAATTACATTAAGAAGTACTAATGCTGTGACAAATAAAAAGACATGTTCAGCAGAGGAAGTTCTGTTTCACTCCAACTGTGTCCTCAGACCAGTAATCCTGTCTACTGGGATTTTGCCTACTGTGCTCTATGAATAGAATACTTAACAATGTGAACACTATTATTGGGAAAGTGGAAAGAAGGTGGATAATAATAACAGAAACACTATATAACCTAATGTAAGGTGGTACACCAACACCACAAACAACTTACTAAAGTAAATGCTAAATCAAAACCTCTTCAACACATTAACAGAATTAAATTAGTGTGACAGTTTGATAAAATGTAACCATATAATTTAGCGAGTAAACAATACTTGATATGAAATTATCTACATTTAAAAAAAATTGATTTGCTGATTATCAGGGTTAGAGTAACAGGTTGTAATATTGACCCTAGATGAGCATTAAGTCTACTCAGACCCAAGCACAGGGGATCAGGAGATCATCCTTGACAGCTTGTTGGCCTGATTTACTCAACATGTGCTCTGCTTTTACATGTTTAACCACTGACTCATTATGTTCATCTCTAAATTTAATGAAGGCTTTAAATAAATTATAGTACAAAAGTGGGATTTCTTACCTGTTGGTGTCCTGGTGTTTGCAGCCTGTGGCCATCAGTGAGCGTACATGTTATGTGCGGTCAGTACGTTGACTGTGGAGGTTAATCCCAACAGATCCACCCCCCTTCTGACTGTATGCTTCAACCATGGCAGAGATTTAGAGAGGTCACATGACCCTGAGATGGGAGGGCGGCATGGGGAAACTTATTAGGTACCTTTAAAGAAGTAACTGTTAAGTAAACTGTTGCTCTAACACCACGTTAATTAGCCTTTGCTTTCAGGAGTATTCTGCTTGAACGCCCTTTAACTCACTATGACACCTACAACCTATTATGACACTGTGGCTGGAATCTGTTGTGCATGTCACATTCTTTGGTGATTTTTGTTTTTGGGTATATCCATGTATAACTGCAGATGCACACATGAGCACTGGTTTCATTTCACTTACAATCTAACTGATATTAAATATCCAAGACATCAGACTTTCAAGTTTAGAAGAGGTTTGTTTCACACACTCAGGACCAGTATTTTTCCATAGCCTTCAGGCTGATTCCATCAGCATAAATAACCAAAAGTATAGAAACCAACAAGATACAGTATCTCACAAAACTGAGTACATCCCTCACATTTTTGTAAATATTTGATTATATCTTTTAACAGTGAAGAAATTTGTAAAGTAGTTAGTGTACAGCTTGTATAACTGTACATTTGCTGTCCCCTCAAAATAACGCATCACATAGCCATTAATGTCCAAAACACTGTCAACAAAAGTGAGTACACCCCTAAGTTAAAATATCCATATTGAGCCTAATTATCCATTTTCCCTCCCCAGTGTCATGTGACTCATTAGTGTTACAAGGTCTCAGGTGTGAATGAGGAGCAGGTGTGTTAAATTTGGTGTTATTGCTCTCACACTCCCTCATACTGGTCAATGGAAGCTCAACATGGCACCACATGGCAAATAACCCTCTGAGGATCTGGAAAAAAGAATGGTTGCTTTATATAAAGATGGCCTAGGCTATAAGAATATTGCCAAGACCCTGAAACTGAGCTGCAGCACGGTGGCCAAGACCATGCAGCGGTTCAACAGGACAGGTTCCACTCAGAACAGGCCTCGCCGTGGTTGATCAAAGAAGTTGAGTGCACGTGCTCTGCATCATGTCCAGAGATTGTCTTTGGGAAATAGATGTATGAGTGCTGCCAGCATTGCTGCAGAGGTTGAAGGGGTGGGGGGTCAGCCTGTCAGTGCTCAGACCATACACCGCTCACTGCATCAAATTGGTCTGCATGGCTGTCGTCCCAGAAGGAAACCTCTTCTAAAGATGCTCGCAAAAGGTTTGCTGAAGACAAGCAGACTAAGGACATGGATTCCTGGAATGTCCTACGGTCTGATGAGTCCAGGATAAACTTATTTAGTTCAGATGGTGTCAAGTGTGTGTGTCTGCAACCAGGTGAGGAGTACAAAGACAAGTGTGTCGCATGGTGGTGGGAGTGTCATGGTCTGGGGCTGCATGACTGCTGCCCACACTGGGGAGCTACAGTTCTTTGAAAGAACTATGAATGCCAACATGTACTGTGACATACTGAAGCAGAGCATGATCCCCTCCCTTTGGAGACTGCCTTGCTGAAGAAGCTGAGGGTGAAGGTGATGGACTGGCCAAGCATCTTTCCATAAGCTACCATGGAATTGATCATTCACTCTTTTATCTCTTCACGGCTTGATTATTGTAACTCTCTTTTTACCTGTCTTAACAAATCTTCTCTGAACCGTCTTCAATTGGTGCAAAACGCTGCAGCCAGGCTAATTACAGGAACTAACAGAACGGCTCACATTACTCCAATCTTATTTAATCTTCACTGGCTTCCAGTAAAATATAGAATTGAGTTTAAAATTTTAGTCTTAACT
>JAPMOB010240224.1:0-17589 GCA_029875015.1 Lepomis gibbosus | reverse complement strand
TCTTTCTTTCTTTCTTTCTTTCTTTCTTTCTTTCTTTCTTTCTTTCTTTCTTTCTTTCTTTCTTTCTTTCTTTCTTTCTGTCCCTCTGTGTGTCCGTGCTTCGATTTTCTCTACAACCGGTCATCTGATAAAGTTCATACTCACCGGGTCTGTTGCTGAAGACCAAAGGTAGTGCAGTGTTGAATTTTACTGTAAGCTTTGGCCTATAACTTTTGAACCCTAATTGTCAGAAATAAA
The DNA here is from genome assembly GCA_029875015.1 of Lepomis gibbosus. NCBI lineage: Eukaryota > Metazoa > Chordata > Actinopteri > Centrarchiformes > Centrarchidae > Lepomis > Lepomis gibbosus. The sequence goes on along the minus strand of JAPMOB010240224.1, from coordinate 17,352 downwards.
ATGTTTTCCCTCTATTCTGTGGGTCCAGACGAATCAATCCATATAATCTACGTTCATCTGCGATTTTTTGCAATTCTGAATTTTGTCCAAATCTGTTTTTACGCTGCTACATCATTTGTCACCAAATTTGCTACAGAACATCTCTGGACCAAGCTGCTGGAAAAAGTAACTTTTTCAGGTTGTCTATACAGTTTTACTATAGCTGGTCCTCAAAGTTTGCTGAAATACTGTGGGCTTATATCGCAAAAAATGTCATATCTCCTCTTTGTGCTATTGCTACCACATTTGGTGGACATGTGTAGACATGATGTCTGACTGACTATGAAAGACATGGTTCTGAACAACCATGCCCCAAACGTCGCATGGATTACTAGCAGTAGATGCCGGTCGGCACATCCCCAGTTTGGAGAAGCACAGAGTTACATACATACAACTGAGGACAGGGTCAACAGCAAAATTCATTTTAGCCACCTAAAAGAAGGCCCACTGAAGAAAATCAGTATCACTTAAAATATAGGCTATGTGTTGAATATTTTCAGCGCTTTACCTTGCTATCAGACAGCCATGTCCTTTGGAACGATGTTTTCTCAACCGTAGTACTTCCGTATCCCTAAGCACAACTTACCTGTGCACCGTATAAAGGAAATGGCTGTGTGACGCAAAGTAAAATGCATAATAAATGTATACTTGAATTGATACAGATTTTATTCAATGGGTCTTTGTTTAGGTGGATAAAATATGTTTTGCTGCTGACCCTGGTCACAGCAGCATATTACTTAGCTTCCATGCCGGTACAACTCTGTTTAATACACTAACTATGGATAAGTACCCAAAACAGCCACACTTCAAAAATCCCTCGCTATCCCTTGATGTGCAAGTAATGGATTTATGAACAGCTGGTATTGGTAATGAGAACCAATCAAGGTCACTTGATTAGCACCAGTGACTGCACTGGAACTGTTTGCATGACAACAATTTTAGGATGTGTATGTATTCCCTTTTTTCCCATCTTTTCCTATAAAGGTCCTCCAGTATCAGAGGAAGCATTGTAAGACAAGAAATGAGATTACTCATGCTATCTGCTGGCTTACAGTTGGAGTGATTCAAAGACAGCTTAACGCTCTCTCACACTGCTGTGTGACACCAGCAGAGATGCAAAGAGAAAGAGAAAAACCATTGGACTAGAGGAGAGAAGCTTTGTTCTCATGGCTCAGTGTTGCTGTGTAAATGGGAGAGCTAACACTCTTCTTGAGGCCCACTTCTAAACATCCAGTCCCCAGAGCACTGACAGAAAGACAGAGAGAAAGAGAAAGAAAGAAAGGCAAACAGAGCTATAGAGAGCACAAGGAATTCACACACACAATACACATCATTAAAATCCCCAGTCCAGAGTGACGCTATAAATTAATCTTGACATCTGCTAAAATTTCAGCCTCCTTTAAAGGCTTTGCTAAAGGTGCTGAGGATGACAGCTTTACAGCTTGTTATTGGTCAGTGCCAATGGCCAGTCCCTGGCACAAAATGCATGCAGCTGCGTTGTGGACTGCACTGGCATGGATACAATAGGTAGAGAATCATTAAACAAATGTCCAATTTATTCACAGTGTGCTTTAAATCTAAACTCATAATCTGCAATATCAGGTCATTAAGTTATGTTTATTCATATATCATTAGCAATATCTCAATGGACGTTACAGGCCAACATCAACAACAGTTCCAGTCCTATCTCTCTACACCAAATACCTACAGATTTCTGCACTCTGAAATAAGACAAATGGAAAAACAGATATCTAAACTAATCTTTATTTTTGCTTGGTTTGTGACAGATATTTGACTGAAAAGGATTTTGATGCTTTCTAAGAATAAATAAACGACCAAGCCACTCTAAGAATCTAATCTGTTGTGGTTCAATAGTCCCATCCATATTAGATCCTCTCAGGTTGTTGGAACAGTCATCTGGTGTATATTGCACTTCAGACCTGGACTGACTAATCACTGTAGGCAATCTAATTACCCAATCACCATACTCTCCCGCTATACAGCTGTGAACAGCAGCAACCATATGGACCGAGGCAATCCATCTCGAAGATTGGACAGGTATGGCGATCACTGTGAACCAGATAGCTCAGGGTGAAATATGGCTACATCTTAAAAGGCACAGGCAGTTTGTAGCTGCTGTTAGCTTTGCAATATAAGAGTGTGTTACAGCACAGATACTATGAAAAAGTCAAAGTATTAGTCCATTAAAAACAGGGGCTGCTACAAGTCATCTGAGGAGAAAGTTTATAAAACAAGTGTTACTAAGCGAGCCCTGCAGGCAGCTCAAACACCCCCCCACACCCACCGTCTGCATGCTTCAGTACCGAGGGAGCACAGGAGGGAGGCTGTAAAGTGTTTCATTGCAGCTTGCAGCATTGCTTCACCTCCCCGGCGGTGGCTTTAGTGTGAAAGGCTAAGCAAGCATTTTCATCACTTCCTTGCGTTAGGCTTCCACTGTCCATAATATTGAACCAAAAAAGGAAAAACCTGACAATGGAACATATCTGTAATGTTTTCAAGTGCTTTGAAATGAAGCAATACAATGACTATGGAAGACTGGTGTAGTATTGCGTTTTTCTCCTGACTACATAATGGAATTGGGGATGCTCAGGGGCATTATGTGACAGCACTATAGCTAGGGCTTGCACCGGGGAACAAAAGGAACAAACTACTTCTCACTCCCTCTGCTTCCTCTCCACAAAGTAGCCTCATTTACCAAGGGAATTGAGACTTTTTGTGGCAGAACACAGAAAATAGGCTGCCTCTATTTTCTGACAAGCAGTGTGGTGTATTTTTAGAAGACGAGCCTTCTAGGAGGTCCAAAGGGAGAGCAGCACTAACAGGTGCATTTGCAACCATCCTGTGTCCAGGAAATGAAGCGTGGATTTTGACCCTCTATTTCAACCATGCGACGCTAGAGAAAGAACTAAGTGGTGTTGAGATCACATTTGGCTTTTGGGTCAGGAAATCAGAAGTACTGTATTTGTAACCTAGAATATCAAAAGGAACAGTGACTGCAGGTATTTCAGCAATGCCACAGCCTGTATGTCCAGGATGGGAAAGGAAGGAAAGGATGGCATGTAATCTGCTGTATATCAAGATCCACTGTCTACAATGTCAGTGTTGTAAAGAATGTGTCCAACATTTTGAGAAATACACTTATTCACTTTCTTTCCCTGAGATTTAGATGAGTCAGTCACAACCACTCTCATGTTTGTCCATTAAATATGAAGCTACAGACTGGAGACAACTTGGGCGCCGGGGGGAAAAGTTAGGACAATTCCAAGGGCCCCTGACTGACAGGGGCCCTCAAAAAAAATTATAAACTAATATCAAATTATATTATATTACACATTATATAAACCATCATCATTGAGTATAAATATATTTAAAATATAATAATAAAATGAATGATCTCTTTGTTTTTACTTGTTTTTGGCAGTAAAAGTAAACCTCCATATTGACCGACCCTACCCCCTGTATCTGCATGAAATGGTTTGGTCCTGCGCTCTTATCAGTGACGGTGTTTAGTTGTAGTCAATAAATGCGCCAGAAACACAGTGATCACAATGTGGCCTAGTGAACCGAAATCTGGTTTTCAAAGAGAAAAAACAGGAAAAACGTAGGAAAGGATGTCAGTCTGTAACCCAGTTTTTCCCCAAGAAAGGTGGGCAGCCTTTAGTCTGTGAGTGGTGTTAACCTGCTGGCTTAATGTCTACAGTGAAATAAGCTAGCTACAGTAGCTACAGACTAGTGTTAGCCTACATTTCATCAACATTTAATCAGTTCAAGGAAACGTTTAGCAAGATATTCATATTAAATCATTGTCCCTGCCCCTTTTAGATGACTAACAAAAGTCAAAAGTTCAAAGTAGCTTTATTGGCATGAATGTGTAACAACAATATTGCCAAAGCATCATACAAACTACATCAGAACAATCAACCCCATACATTTCATTAAACAAGTAATTAAAGCGTAAAGTAATCAAAGCGTATGTGTGTTTGTGTTTAAAAAATTAAATTAAATTAAAATAAAATAAATAAAAAAAGACAACAAACTATTTCTTAATAACATTCATATCATTATGAAATAAATAAAAAAAACACCTTCCTGTCTGTACTGGATGCTGGACAGCAGCTTACCTCAGCCTGCATGTCAGTTACAGACTATATTAAGATAATCCAGTTTGATACGTTCATTTAGATTGAATTATGGTCGTTAATGACTATCTATAGATACAGACTTTATTATTCCCATCATGAAGGGCAATTTTAGAAGCAAATAGTGAACTGCATCCTGTATGCAGACTTCCATGTACACAACACCATTAATAAATATTGTGCTTTAATTTGACTTATGTTAAGCTTTTGATGGGACAGTTAAGTCCTAGAAAAGTAGTGACAGCTCTGTGCAGAGAGGGTCCAATTTGATTTTTTTGTCATGGGGCCCAAAATTCCTGGCGGCCCACCCGGCAACTTATACTAGTGTTAATTAGAAACAGAGGAAACATCTAGCAAAGACTTACTGGTGAGATTATGTGCAAGACTATTTCTTGGCCAGATAGGAGGATTTTTTTTTACCTTTGACCAGTGCTAGGCTAGCTGTATCCCCCTGCCAAAGCTAAGTATTTAGACTCAGCTACATGTAAGCTAACCATCTGCTGGCTCCGGCTTCATATTTAGCATACACACACAAAAGCAAACAAGCATATTGCTAATAATGTCAAACTATTGCTTTAAACAGACATGCAAGCATGTTCATAATTAGGCCATGGTAGGTAATGGAGATCCAATCATCATGTATCCCACAGTACCAGAGCTCTAAAGGGAACACTGTCTTCAACCCTTGGTTTTTGCCAAGAAAGACACATAGTATTCTCAGCCGATTATCTGTTCACAGATTGGAGAAATAAATGTTAGAAAGTGATGCTCTTTTACCCTGTACTCTGCACGTACCTGGACGGTGTAACAGTCTTACATGTATTACTTATAAATGCAATAACAGCGATCACACTGTCAGCTTCTCCAGGATAAAAATATCCATTGTCCTTTAAGGCCTGACCTGACTAGAATTCTTCAGAGCGCTCATCCACATGCTTGAGTGTAGCTTCTTTGGGCCACCGGCACAGAAGAGAGCGAAGATTGAACTGCAGCTGAGGTGCCGCTGTGTCAAACCCTATTTGTTCAGGGGCCGATGATGATGCCCAGGTGAAGGGTTCTGGTGTCAAAGCTAAAGCACAGCTGAGACTCAGAGAAACTCAGAGAAGAGAACAGAAGAAAAGAGAAGGCATATGGGAGCAAAGATAGAGTGCTGAAATAATCTGACTTGGTGACAAATTTAGGGACACACCACCCAGAGCAACATGTCATGAAAAAGTAGATGGGGGAAAAAAAGCAGTAGCGCTGAAAAGCAGACATCACACCACATCGGGGCTAAGTCAGAAGACAGCCTCTTGTAGGGCAATTTTTACTGCATCAAGTATCAACCTGCAGCACTCTGATTTGTCATACATTTCAGGAAGAGGCCATTAAGAGCTTGGTGAGGTACTTTTGAAGTGTCAGCTCGTCAGCTATACTGCCACAGAAACACTTATGTAAGTTGAGAGGGAGTGCTACTGGGGGCTGAAAAAAACTGAGGTATACTGCAGAGATACTCAGCCCAGTAAGGGTATAAAAAATGCTCCTCTATCTCTATGCTTTCCCTCACCTGCAGCGCAATACAGAGCTATAAAGTTTTCCTCCCCTCAGAAGCACTGCAGAGTCCCAAAAGAAAGTAGAGGATACTGAAAGAGCTACAGTATAATGCCATGTTAGCAGGGAGTATCTTTGAAAAGTTCAATGTGTTGAGGTAAGGTGGATTGAATATGTGTTGACACATAGCATGCATGTTTGTGTTGGTATGAGTATTCTTGCTTTGCATGCAACCCTTGCTGGCAAGGCTGGAGAGTGCATTTCTTTATAACATGCATCGTTGACTCCGCAGCAAAGAGGCCCAATAAAGAGGGTGATATCTCCTTGTCTGTGCTGGCATGGTGCGACGCAGAGGTTGTTAAAAAAGTTATAAATCTTTTATGAGGTGGGAAACGCCACCATTGTCAATATCAGATGAAAAGGCCGAGACATTGGCACCCGCCTTCAGGGGGAACATCACTGGATTTTCTCAACACAGCAGTTGTTGTAGTGCCCAGATGCACCTATGTGTGAAGATCCTGCAAATGACTCATTTACAGACCCTCAGTCGAGTCACAAAGAGTCTTCACTAACATGCACTGGTGGCACTGAGAGTACTTTGCCCACAGCATAACGATCCAGCATTACATTTATAGAAGACTGTCAAGGTTTGCTTCACAACTCCGTGAACTCAGAGAAAGACACTCAACTTTCTCCTATAAAGTGAGCCTCAACAGCAGCAGATTTCAGCAGTAAACACTCCTCTAAATAGCCTATTAGGGGCACAGTGGGGAGACAGAACATTGGACATAATTACCAGAGTTGCTTTATGTAGGAGGAGAATGATTCACAAGCACAGCCAAAAGTAGTGAGTGTTTTAATGATTTTCATCCATGGTGAAATGTTAGAGACAATGACATTGTTTCTGTGGTAACGGCTGTCGATTGCACAGGTAAGGATGTCCTAAAATGTTTCACAAATGCACTGCATACACTGTCAATTATGAAATGTATGTTCTCAGGAACTGAACAATTGGATACTGTGGGAAATATTTTCTTGTTGATCATTATTTGTACATAGAAAATGCACATCAACTATTATATGTGTTGTGTTGCTAGATGCCTTTGTCTGCCCTGTATTACTCTTAGATTTCTGCAGAGGGGAGCCCAATGTGTTGAGAGAGGCTCACTGCCTCCCCATTCAATGGCGCACCGAGTTACATGGCTCAAGATGACTTAGAATAGTAGAATAAGCTGGATAAGAAATAATGGTGTCAAAAATCAGACAGAAGTTAGGCCCACAGAAGGAATATTAGAAAGTGTGAGGACCTAAAGACATCTGGCCCAGCTTAGGGTTTTTATCCCACAATACAGTCCTTCTTGGTTTGGTTAAAACTATATCAGCACCTCATGTTTCTTACATAGACTGTTAACTAGTAACTATCTAAATGTGTTGATATGACTTCCATCACCAGGCATTTGCTTAACTTTATAAATAAGTCATTTGAATATATCTTCACTGAAAACTGTACACTGTTTGGTCAGGGCTACATATTCAGATTTGAATCTGTTTTATCTGGCTGAAAGTTTTAAATGAGCCAAACTTTTTTGGATGGATTTGCTGCCATCCCTGCAGCTAATTAGAATTTAGGAGGCAATTCTTTGGGTTGTTTTGGGTGAAATGGCAGCAAACAGTGACACCTTAGAGGAGGATATAATTGATGCAGTGCACCCCATCCCACTGTGTAACGCCTCATCATCAAATGAAAACAAAGATAAAATTGAGAAAGCCTGACAACAAAGGCAGGCTTCCTCACAAAAACAAGCATTCTGTATTTCATCTTTTCTTCATTAAGAAGAACCAAAGCAAAGCCTTCCTAGCATCTGTGTTTTCTTCTTATTCTACTTCTGGCATAGTTAAATGAGAAGATCCATACCAGTGTCTACTCTACCTGTAGAGTTAGTTAGTTTAGCACAAAGACTGGAAGCAGTTAGCTTTGCCTAAAACGAAAAAGAAATTCCAACCAGTGTCTCTAAAGCTAACCTAACACATCTTTTTTTACATTTGGAAAGAGACAAGCCAAGGTTTGCTTCCACTCATGCCAACCTAAGCTAACTAGCTACATGCAGTAAGTAATGGACCAATATGAGATCGGTAGCCATCAAGAGTGCAAATAATAACTATACCTGGCATCTACTTCTGATCTATTGAAAGGGGAGGAGATTTGATATAAATGTAAGCTCAGGGCAGGTGATTTGATCAAAGGACGTAACATCACTCAGGTAAATCAAGCAGCATTTTGAAAGCACAAACAACCAAGGCAATGCTAGGTTTTATGAATGTACTCAACTGCACTCAACTTCTGAGACATAGAAATTTAGAAAACAAAACAAATCACTTTAGAGTGAAAGGTGAGAAAGCAACACAACAGTAAAAATGTGTGGATGGCACTGATTTTCGTCAACCAGTGACTAATGGATATCCACAGCTTATACAGCCTTGTATGTGTGAGCCAACATTAACTGCCAAGAAGCGATGGCAAACAGAAACAGAAACAGCGATTAAGAGATGGCCCTGCTAGCTATGGAGGAGGCAGCAGCTAACAACAGGCTAACAGTAGCTGGTGGTGGTGTGGCACTAAGTGTTCACTTAGCCTTATGGTGGTTTTTGGGTTGAAATTAAACATGGCAAGACGTGAAAGGAAATGGAGAACAGCACCAAAGTTTTGAGCCACACAGCGGTAGTGCTAATGTACTGCATGATGCATAGAGCTAACTGGCTATGACAGCGTCTTGTAAGTAAATGTGTGACGTTACACAGACTACTGATAGCCTAGCAAAACAATTTGCTAATATGTCCTCCATTGCCAACAAGATTAGCAATCCTGTTTGAAAGCAACAGAAGTGGTGTGCAACAATCTTTTGTCGCATGTTTTCTGTATGCTGTCAGTGGAGCTAGTAGGATTAATTGCACTGCATTGTTGTTGGTCCAAAGCAGGCAGCCGCGGTTATCATGAGGTGGCCGAAGCACAAAAGAAGTTATAGAATGCCAAAAGGACTATGACTCATCAACATCAGTGCTATTTGTGAAGAAAAATAATTTAGTCTCTGAATAAGGTGAATTGTACCAACATAGGGTTGGTCTGGGTACAATAGCTATTTTGTCCCTGGTGCGAATAACAATGAACTTGTTATACACACAGACAACAAATTAGGGAATCACATGGGTAGTTGTTTATTTGAATGTAATAAGAAACACATAATACAAAGGTATGTTAGTCCAATCAGTGATCTGGAAACCTTTCTTTATGCAAATGTTGGCATGTAATAATTAGAGGTGCATGTAACATGTAAGAATTTAAGATTTAATAGGTTAAAATGTTCAAAATGCAACCAAAATGATCAATAGAATATTAGTTCTGATGTTATGTCAAATACATCTATCAATTGTGTTGCAGAGATATCTACTGAAGTTAGCATGCTAACCAGCTAGCTCTGTCGCGTCCTTTTTCATAATACCACTTTGTACCTCAAGAAGCGATTGCCCGCTCTGGCGTTTCCCTGTAATTTCAGCTGGGAGATGTGTGCAAGTGGCAAGTCCGCATCATTACACAAGCTCTCTTAGCTTTTTAAGTCTAATAAATTAACAAAAAAAAAACCCATTCCTGTCCCCTCCTGAGCCCACCATGCTTTCGCCTTCCCCACAGTCCTGTCAGAGTCGCGGTACTCTGTACTACATTCCCTGTTGTCAAACCGTCTGGCATTTTATATATATATATATATAGGGCTGGAAAATATGGCCATAAATGTTATCACGATAAAAAGTTTCATATCTTTCGATATTGCTAATTATCACGACGAAGTATCAAATCATTATATCTTTTGAGTTTAAAGGCAGATTTGTGCTCCTCAGTGAAAGCTGAAAAAACCTGATGGTTAATTGTGGTTTAAACTCTTCTTTAGCTTCTGGTAGGGTGTAATTTGTCATTATTATACACTGAATACTGAAAATAATAATGTTGCAGCACTAAATTTTGAATAAATACTTTACCTTAAATACTTTACAGAAATGCTTGGCACCTTCTGATTCTACAGTTGAAAACATTAATGGTAGACGTGTTAATAACAACACTATCTTCTTTGGGAAGAAGCATCCTACACTCACTTATTAAATTTTCATACTCTGAAACAGCAGATCAATCAGGCACGCTTGCTGCATGCCACTGACATTACTGGGGAAATTTCTTCATTTGGTGGCACGATCAATAGCTCATTACAGCAGCTTTAGACTGGCTTGTCTCTGGGCAGGCCTGCTGGCTTAATTCCCTCTACATCACAGGCCTATCCCCACTGTCCGTCTTCATCACGCAACAAAGAGAAACAGTCTTCTGCTGAACCATGCTTCCACATTAAACTTTACACCAACTTACTTTTCTGCAAGTTGAGTTTCTGAAGATGCAATATTAAGAATTTTGAAGGAGGATATCGCAGACAGGAGGGAAATCAATACTGCAGTAAAAGAGTATCTATTCAATCAATACCATTCCTTATACATGACATACTTTGCATTTTGGGTAATTTAAATGAAACTTGTCCATGAAAAGAACCAATATAAATCAATTAGAATCGCACTTGCCCAAAGACATAGATACAGTAACAGCTGGCAAAACCTATGCCGAACACAAGGCAATATTCCCCGTAACAATTTGCATGAAAAGAAGAATTTTTCTGGGTTTCAAGAAATCAATTTTCGCAAAGCTATTCTGAAGTGAATCTCTGTGCTTGAATCTGCACTACTATGTTTAAAATGCCTGTCGGTCGCTAATGAAACTGAGCTATTACTTTTTTTAATTCAACCATGAAATGACAGCAGGCCTCATCATAATAACATTTAAGCTCCCCTCCTTGGTGTCAACTAGAATGCGACAATGTGGTGAACTGAATTCCCATCAGTGGGAATAATTTCATGGTAATTTCATGCTAATAATTATACACAGGGCAAGTGACAGGAGGAGCCAAATATGCAGCAAGTCAGACTTGTGTTGCTAAAAAAAATCATGTTCAAACAGGTATCAACTTAGATGTAGGAGGACATAATGAAAATACAGTTCAGTGCATGCACTTTTATAGTAAGAATAAAATCTCCGATTGCACTCCGCAGATCATTGGCTGTCTCTGGGACAGCAGCGGCTAGAGACAGCCTCTACCCTCACAGGCTCTCAATCCATCACCATTTCAAACCTCCAGAAAAGACACATACACACAGCATACAGATACACAATCACACATTCATGACATGCGATGCAGCAACAGATCACAATGTAGAAGAGAGGTGCCACAGAGAGTTGCGAGATAAAAGAGGGAGTAAAGAGCAGGAAAAAGTGAGACAGTGAAATGCAAAAAATGACAAAAGAAGAGAAGAGCAATGCAGAGAGAAAAGGAGCAACAGCAACAAAGTAGCAGCCCAGCAGGGTTGAGACATGAGTGGGTGAGGAAGCAGCAAGCTCTGGCACTGATGTAACGGGCACATAGGATAGGCAAAATTAACGCTGCTTTACATCGTTGTTTTTTCCTCTCATTTTTTTCCTGGCTCATGGGTTTTTTTTGTCTTTGCTGGTTTGGTTCGCTGCATTACTTCTGTGTTGCCGCATTGACAGTCATCGCCTGGATGCAAAGTGAGACCAGTGCCTTCATATAAACAAGCCAAGAGCTGCCACAGTGCATTAGTCAAAGCCCCAGTCTGGCCTTTTCAAAGTCACTACTCCCACTCGAACTGCTAATAGATCACCAGAATTTGATATTCGCCTAGCAGGAATCCTCGCAACAGAGAAGCTGTGTGCGTGTGGTTCTGCATGGACGGTCACCCCGCATGCTGCACTGTGTTTTCACTAATGGGGGCTTCAGTGGGCTTCCGTCAGAATGGTTATACGAATCAGAAGAAGAACAATAAAAAAACTGAGTGACACAAGAACAAAAGTTCTTCTTCGTCTACTCTCCGTCTGCTCTAATGACACAACGCAGAGTAGGCAAGCAATTCATTTAGAAAACTACCCTTACATAATGAGCAGCCTGAGCTATGTAACCATAAGCTGATATTTTATTCACTACGCTGCTTATAATGAAGCCAGCGCTGCTAGAAGCTGGTGCATCTGAGGACATATCCAATTTCCAAACAGGACGAATAAAGTTCCTGTGGAATATGCAGCCTTATTAAACTCTCCGCGAAACCTCTTGCCCCCTCTGACATTAAATAGCAGTTTGGGGGGAGCTTTTCTCTAAGTCTTTTGGCTCACAATCAGCACCGTTCCTCTTCCTATAACATCAAATTACCCATGGCTGAGATCTCCTTGCTCTCACCCTCTCTTCCCTTATTTTCCTCCCACTGAGTTTGGGTTTGTAGGCAGCAGTCCGGCAGGGGTAATTTCTGCACCCACTCCAGGGAAATTACCTTGCGTCGTTAGTGAAAAGGCAGTTTGTGAACTGCTTTATCAAGCTCCTTGGCTCCAATAACAAGCAACATTTGGATGGCAGCAAGAAATACAGCTTCTACATATCCGTACGGCCTGTTTGCCACCTACGACGTAAAGTTGGGAGCCAGCGTTGTGTGTATACATGCATGTGTTTGGACAGGCATGTGTGTGTCTATGACTTTGACGTCATGTACTAGATAAATGTATGCCTACATGTGTATATATATATGTTTGTGTGTGTGTGTATGTGTGCATGTACATAGGTGTGTGTGTATCCACACTGAGCAGTTCAGCTGTGCCTTGCTTGGACTGATGAATAATTTCTGCACTGTGCTCTGCTGTGGCACGTCTGGTGCAGCCTGACTGCACCACACAGCTTCAGCTCCACATTTGCATTCAACACACACACACACACACACACACACACACACACACACACACACACACACACACACACAATTTTACACTCATGAACACCAAGCTCGCTCACTGCGCCCCCATCCCAACACTCAACAGCCTGTCAGCTGCTTGCATGTGTGGAGGGGATGCAACAAGCTGCTAAGCCCTTTTTAAAGCAACAGCAGCTTCCTATTAGTCAACGTCATGTTCTCCCTGGGCGTCTGGGGGNGTTCACTGTGAATCCAACAAATGGGACCAGAACAGTCAAGCAAGCAAAAACAACAAACTCTTCTGAAGCTTGCCTTGTAAAAATCCTGATTGCGGATTGGTGGCATTTAAGTTCAAGCCCAGAAAAAGAGGAGAAGTGGTGCTGAAATGTCAGCTTTTTTTTGGAGTGGCAGGCATGCTGATGTGGTGACCTCTGTGTGCTGTGGTTAAAAGCTGCGGGACAAACAAGGAGGAGGTATCAGCTTTTCTTTAGTGAAAAGCAAGGGACATTTTAAAGATCACTGCTGTGCCTGGGGATGGGCAAGCCTCTCAGCACAAAAAGACTTGACTTAATCAAGAATCCATCGTTTACTTCATGCTGTTTATGCCTGTCTGATACCAAATAATAGTGTTATGAAGCTGGATTGTATCCGCTTGGATCTCTGTTAATATGATGACACTGTTATTAGTTGGGTTATATATACGGTTTATCCCTAGGAGACATTACTTTAATTCATTACTGTAAAAATGTGTCTCAATCAAGCCGGGTTAGTGTAATTTGAATATAAACAAGAAACCCCTATTCCATTTACCTCAAAGTACAGCTGGGTGCGCATCTGTGAGCAGCTTAATAAAGCGATACCACAGGCACACCGCCAGTGATATGTGCAACCATACACCTCCTACTGTCTCGGGGTCTATCTGGAAGACCTCCAGCGCTCTGCTCCTTCATCTATCCTAGACGAGTGTGTATTTTCAGACATGATATGCCTCTCAATGCCTTTTACCATAGATGAGTAGATCATGTCATCATCTATCTTTGTCAACAGTGGAATGAGTTTCTCTCTTTGCAACCACTGTCAGACGTTTCCCATCTTTAACACTCAATTTCATCTTAAGAAAAACCATTTGTATTAACAGGCAAATATGTTTACTGTGGTGTAATGCTAGAGCAAAGAAGACCAATTAATATACAAGCTTAATCTAAGATGAATAAAAATCATCTTCAAATGAGCATACAATACATTATGTCTACATTCGCTTTATGTCCAACAAGTAAGACACCATTAGTAATCTGGCTCAGATGCAGTAAAACTATATTTATTACAAAATGTTGTCTTCATTTGTTGTTTTTACTTCATTTGCATAGACTTTTGCTGCTGCACAGGAACCCTGGGGTGACTGTCTGGACAGGCAGTCTACACTGCCAGGCTTCCACGTTTGAATATATTAGACAGCATACACACTGGCTCACAACTCCATTTTTCCTCAAATAGATTTAAGTGATGCTGCCAGAACAAACCTTTTTTTCCCCGATTCTGTGAGTTATTTAAAGACCAAGTTAAATCACAGTGCTTGTGCTGTCTACCTCTGTCAAACTGCAGACATTTTATGGCCTCTCATGGTCCAGAAAGGTGCACATATAAGTTTGACATAGCATGGAAAACAGTGCTGTCAACTTCTTGAGACAGAGGCTGCAGAAAGAGACAATAGGTGTCAGCGAGCGATGCGCAAAACAATGGGGCACTCTCACCGCCTCACAGATCTGCAAGAATGCAGAGGGTTATCAAAGGCTACAGGATTAAATAACATCTGTGAAGGAAGCCATGTGATAGGCGGTCGACAGTCATAACCCCGCACACAAGGTACCATGAAAAACAGAGCCACACGTATTTCCACAGTCACCAGAGCATCGCTTCGAGTAAGCGGCGGCAAATGTACTTACAGTTCTGAGGAACTGAATCTCATCCTCTCCTTCTCCACCTTCAGCCATGGCTGCAAAGGAGCCTGTTCAGACTCGGGAAGCCTCCGCTGGCTCCTCTCTCCTATCGATATTAGCATATAGCTAATCCACGGCCATACAGCGGGGAGACTACCGCAGCATGTGTCACTCAAGCCCCTGTGCTCAAGCCCCGCTCACGGCCCGGAGGAGGAGTGTGTGTCAGCATCGGCAGGAGCAACTGGGGACGGTGTGGCGGGGAAAGCAGGGAGAAGCCAAGTCGTGTAGCCGGGATTCAGCAGCGGGGTCTTTATCTACGACGTCACCGGCAGACCTTATTAATACAACCGTGGAAGCGCGAATATTTAAACCCAAGAGTATTAAATGCGCTGAAATAATCCCTATTCAACGGGTATCTACTGGGGGTTTTGTTTTCCCACCCTATCTCTGAGCTACGGCCACGGAGAAAATACGCTAATGAGTGAAAGGAAACCGACAGCGTGATTCTACCGTATGCAGGGAATTCATGAAGGTTTAAGCTAGCTGTTATCTCCAGTGCTGATGCAAATCAGCACCATGGTCAGCACCACACAGCACAGACATGCCTCTGTGTGGGTGGAGCAGCACGGCAAACCTGCGTCTACTATCCACATCTTACAGGCTGTTGATTTTATTTATGTGTTTATTTTGACAAAAGCTGGGCATAGCTGCGCAATACTGTCCACGCATTTCTATACAGAGAATGTGAAGTGGAAACTTCAACAGTGAAGTGGACTTGCAAACTGGCAGACACCCTCCAATGGCAACACAAATCTACAGCATTTTCAGGGGCAAAAATGTTTTATTTTACCCTAAAACATCATCTGCACACGCTGTATTTGCTATAATGCTGATATACTATTACATTATGCGAGAAAATCTTTTTGTTTTTCTTAAATGGATAGCAGAGTGTGTTAAACTTAATTTTACGAAGAGAGCAAAAGAAGCTGTAGAACTAATACCGGCTTGCAAAACTGACATTCAATTGCCCATGTGTTAAACTATTTAAAGCATTATAATTGGATGAATAGCCATTCAATTATTTATATGAATAGAGATTAAATTCAATCAAAATTAATGAAGACAATGCAAGTTCATTTCACTTCTACTGTGGGCTGAATACAGTGACACCAGTGATCGGTCTGGTCTTTGGTGACTCACAGTTGAATCACAGTTGACCCTCAGCAAAGCCATAATGATGCCCACTCATCTCTGCAATTAAGTTAAATAAACACATCTGCTCCCTTATCACGATGCGATGCCGCCCTCTAGTGTCAACGTTGTACCCTAACACCTTCCCCCCTGAGCTTCTCTATTACCCTACTTTCTACCCAATTCAATTAAGCGTCATTCCAGAATTGGAGGACATTTTCTGTCCCACCAATTAAATTTCAAATAATACATATACTAAACATGTACTTGTTGTGTGAATCATACTTGCCCTGAGACGAAATGTAAATATAGTTGTAGAAAAAGTGGCTCCAAAATATAATTTATAATACAAAATAGCTTTCCAGCACCCCCCTAATATGGCATTTTTCTCTTGTCCCACCTTCTTTATGACCAATTTGCATGTTAAATATAACAGTTAAAACACGTTTTAAATCTACTTTTTTGGTATCAATTTCTTGATATATGTCTCTTATAACTGTTTAAATATTTTTTGAAATCATCAATATATTTTAAATAATAGTACTTACACACAGAAGTTGTGTCCAACAACATGTGTGCAACCATGTTACCGAAACCCGTTTAGCCTGTCAGAGGAAGAGAAAAAACAGTGAGTCACATGACACAGTGGAATTGACATCAAGTCATTTGCTAGCACCAAGGGTAACCCAAAGATTAAGTCCTCTCTTCTATTTTTCATATTTTTACAATATTTTCAGCCATGATTGAGTGTCACTCTAACCAACGCAACCTGTTACTCATATTAACAGAATGAGAACATTTATTTTAAAGTTTTGTCTTTTAATTTATATTACTAAGTCTGTTCTTCACCTGACCTTGAGTGTAACACTTCATTCCATATCTAGCATCTATCCCTGAGAAAAAGCTAGAATTAGCATTGATTTGCAACCCTGTTACTGTAATTAGAGTAACAGGGTTGCACTACACTAACGTGATAGCACTTCAGTAACAGGGTTACATTGCCTCCTGTTCACCCAGAAGGTAGAGTCTATTTTCTATAATAATATTAAATATATGTAATTTTGCATTATATGTATATTTTTTAAAACAAATTGCCAATATTTTTATTTTATTGCCACCAGGTAACCATAGCAGGATATGGTTGCATCAATTACCTTGATGGGATTATTGAGCCACATGGCCATTGCAAGAGAGAGATGTGATAGTCTGGCCAGCCACGTAAACAACATCTGAACAAATCAACTTTCTTAAATATTGATCAGCCCATGAATGTTTTTGATAACTCATTAATTTTAATGCCAGTTTGTCTGCCTACTTGAATATGACTCTATGTTTGTACCTTGAATATTTGATCAGATGCAGTTTGCGGTCCTATTCATCCTGTTGATCCTTTACTGGAAAGCTGAATAAAATCTTATATAAAAAACACTGTATTTATTTGTTACATTTATGTCGTGTTCTACAATCAAAAGAAATTAATCCATTCAACCCTGTTACATTGCGCAACCCAGTTACTTTAATTTCAACCCTGCTACCATCCATCCATCATCAACCACTTATCCTGTGTACAGGGTTGCAGGGGGGCTGGAGCCTATCCCAGCTTGGGCGAAAGGCGGGGTACACCCTGGACAGGTTGCCAGTCCATCGCAGGGCCACAC